>PIJE02002371.1:0-13143 GCA_002895965.2 Coryphaenoides rupestris | reverse complement strand
AGGGCCAACCGAGCGAACAGCGGAGACAGGCGGAGCAGGCCCAGAGGACTGCCGCCGGCCAGCGAGAGCAGCAGGCCCTGGAGAAGGCCAGAGAGCTCCAGGCCCAGCTGACGGCCGCCGGCCAACGAAGAGAACAGGCAGGCCCTGGAGAAGGCGCGAGAGTTTCCAGGCCCAGCTGAGGCCAGCCGGGCTCGGCCACCACTACGAAACAGCAGGTCCTGGAGCAGGCTAAAGAGCTCCAGGCTCAGCTGTTGGGCCGCAGGCCAACGAGAAACAGCAGGCCCGGGAGCAGGCCAGAGAGCTCCAGGCCCAGCTGAAGGCCGCAGCCCAGCTGACGGCGGAGACAGGCCAACGAGCTCCAGGTGCAGCTGATGGCCGCTGACCAACGAGAGCAGCAGGCCCTGGAGCAGGCTGAAGAGCTCCAGGCCCAGCTGACGGCGGAGGCAAGCCCAGCTGGTGGCCGCTGGCCAACGAGAGCAAGCAGGCCCTGGAGCAGGCTGAAGAGCTCCAGGCCCAGCTGGCGGCCACCGGCCAGCGAGAGCAGCAGGCCCTGGAGAAGGCCGAAGAGCTCCAGGGCCCAGCTAACGGCGGAGCAGGCCCAGAGGACTGCCGCTGGCCAGCGAGAGCAGCAGGCCCTGGAGAAGGCCAGAGGAGCTCCAAGGCCAGCTGATGGCTGAAGGCCAACGAGAGCAAGCAGGCCCTGGAGCAGGCTAAAGAGCTCCAGGCCCAGCTGGCGGCCACTGGGCAGCGAGAGCAGCAGGCCCTGGAGAAGGCCGAAGAGCTCCAGGCCCAGCTGACGGCGGAGCAGGGCCCAGAGGACTGCCGCCGGCCAGCGAGAGCAGCAGGCCCTGGAGAAGGCTGAAGAGCTCCAGGCCCAGCTGCTGGCAGAGGGCCAGCGAGAACAGCAAGGCCCTGGAGCAGGCTGAAGGACTCCAGGCCAAGTGATGGCCGCTGGCCAACGAGAGCAGCAGGCCCTGGAGCAGGCTGAAGAGCTCCAGGCCCAGCTGACGGCAGAGCAAGCCCAGCTGATGGCCGCTGGCCAACGAGAGCAGCAGGCCCTGGAGCAGGCTGAAGAGCTCCAGGCCCAGCTGGCGGCCACCGGCCAGCGAGAGCAGCAGGCCCTGGAGAAGGCTGAAGAGCTCCAGGCCCAGCTGATGGCAGAGGGCCAGCGAGAACAGCAGGCCCTGGAGCAGGCTGAAGGACTCCAGGCCAAGCTGATGGCCGCAGGCCAACGAGAACAGCAGGCCCGGGAGCAGGCCAGAGAGCTCCAGGCCAGCTGATGGCGGAAGGCCAACGAGAACAGCAGGCCCGGGATCAGGCCAGAGAAGCTCCAGGCCCAGCTGATGGCGGAAGGCCAACGAGAACAGCAGGCCCGGGAGCAGGCCAGAGAGCTCCAGGCCCAGCTGAGGGCGGAAGGCCAAAAAGGGCAGCAGGCACTGGAGCAGGCCGAAGAGCTCCAGGCCCAGCTGACGGCCGCCGGCCAGCGAGAGCAGCAGGCCCTGGAGAAGGCCGAGGAACTCCAGGCCCAGCTGACGGCGGAGAAGGCCCAGCGGAAGGCCGCAGCCCTGCTGACGGTGGAGCAGGTTGAAGGGCTCCAGGCCCAGCTGACGGCCGCCGGCCAAAGAGAGCAGCAGGCCCTGGAGCAGGCCGAAGAGCTCCAGGCCCAGCTGATGGCCACAGGCCAAAGAGAGCAGCAGGCACTGGAGCCGGCTGAAGGGCTCCAGGCCCAGCTGACAGCGGACCAGGCCCGGCTGAGGGCCATAGGCCCCACTGACGGCGCAGCGGCAGACGACCCGGGAGGCGTCGGCGCAGCGGCGGACGACCCGGGAGGCGTCGGCGCAGCGGCGGACGACCCGGGAGGCGTCGGCGCAGCGGCGGACGACCCGGGAGGCGTCGGCGCAGCGGCGGACGACGACCCGGGAGGCGTCGGCGCAGCGGCGGACGACGACCCGGGCGGCGGCGCAGCGGCAGCGGCGGACGACGACCCGGGCCGCGGCGCAGCGGAAGCGGCGGACGACGACCCGGGCGGCGGCGCAGCGGAAGCGGCGGACGACGACCCGGGCGGCGGCGCAGCGGTAGCGGCGGAGGGCGGCACCGGCGGCGCAGCGGGTAGCGGCGGACGACGACCCGGGGGGCGGCACCGGCGGCGCAGCGGCAGCGGCGGACGACGACCCGGGGGGCGGTGCCGGCGGCGCGGCAGCGGCGGACGACGACCCGAGCGGTGGCACCCCAGAGCGGGCCATTGGAGGAGTGGGCCGCCCCTCCCTCCTGGTCGGAGCTGAGGAGGAGGGTGTGTGGCAGACGGCCACTGGGGGGCCGACTAAGGAGTATGGACAATGGTCGGGGGAACCGCAGTTCCCCAGTCGGCCCCCAGAGGGAGCCAGGGAGGCCAGGAAGTGTAGAGAGGCAATCAGCCTCGTGGGAAGTAGCTGCGCCTCGTTGAGGAAACTCGGCGGCAGCCAATCAAAGGCCTGGCTGCGGCCAATAAATAGGAGAGGACCGAGGTCGAAGGGAGAGTCGAAGGAGGAGTCAAGAGAGTGGAGGAGAGAGAGGTGGAAGAGGAGGTGGTTGTGGGAGAGAAAGAGGAGGAAGAGGAGAGACCAAGACGCTGTGTGTGTGAGTTCAAGAAGGAAACCAAGTGGCTGTGTGCCTTGATCGTTTGCCTGTCAGAGAACCCGTTTTGTGTATGACCCTTGCCTGCCTGACTACCCTCCCGCCTGCCTTGCCCTGGACCGTATGCGACTACGTCCCGGTGTGATACCCCTGCTTATGGACTACAACGACGATATTGGAATAACGGATTTGGCACTACAATAACCCTGCACTTTCCCTCCCCCCTGTAAGTTAAATAAAGACACTGATTGCATTGAATACTGGTGTGGGACAACTGAATTATTATAGTCAGTCGTGGTCACACTCCACCCCAATAGGGAGTGTGCCACAATACACACAGTAAATCCACATGTTTTGCCCTCTGGCATAACATAAGTTATACTAAATACTTAGATAAAACACAGGCTGACGACCGACTTGATTTGGTGCTGGTTTATTCACTCTCGGGCTTGAACAACTGACGTCATTACGTCATTCCAGGAGTTACGCTTTGGACTACGGTAAGCGGTAAGTAACAAACAGTCACAAACAAATATTACATCTCCCTTTTTCTAAAAAAAATTCTGTCCAACTGGAGAAACAACATTATAAACAATTCTGTAAACTTCAAAGGTATCAGGATAACCATTCTGTAAGAGATTGTCATCAGCAGTTACAACACAATAACTCCATATTTCAAGAGGTAGCTGCAAGAACAAAGCAGGTTAGTGCAAACAGGTAAGTGTGAACATTATTATGGCCTCTATGGTGTTGACTCCAACTAAATTCAGGGAGTGAGCTGCGCATGGAACATAATGTATTAAAGGATTTATCTTCTTTAGATGCGCTTGAAGTCCACTGTACTTCCCAGACATGTTACTTGCGTTGTCATATGACTGGCCTCTGCAATTTGACAACTCCAAGCCTAAACTGTCAACCATAGCAACAACGCATTCAGCCAAACTTTCACCCGTATGGCTCAAAAGCCAGAAAACGTTCAACAATTTTCCCTTCTTTGTTGACAAATCTGAAAATAAAAGTAAGTTGGTCGACATGTGAAAGATCTGGGGTTGAGTCGACAACTACAGAGAAGTATTTTGCTTCCCAAATTTCGTCTGCAATAGTCTGTCTAGTTTTCTCTCCCATGACATCAATAAATTCGTCACAAGTTGTCGATGACAAATAAGACACATTTAGACCCGGCCTTTCTGTCCATACTTTTCTATATGCCCAGCTAAAAATGGCTCGAACTGAGCTAGCAATTCAATAATCCCGAGGAAATTTCCATTTTGAGGTGACCCCAGCAATTGATTATCACCTCTAAAGGCAAGCCCTCTCTCCCCGAGAAATTTTACAACAGCCACCACTCTTTTGAGGACTTCTCTCCAGTATTGCCTTGCTCCTTCCATTTGTTTTATCAAGGATGCATCAATAGTCCCCGTGCCCTTGCATCTCTGGTGTAAAGATAACATGCAGCTCCTATGCTCATCACTCCTCTCGTGTTCCCCGATGCGTTCTGAATGTTTCCAGTCGCTAAATCCTTCTACAAAATGATGACGCTTATTTGAGAAAAGCTTACATGCAAAACAATAGATATTTCCATTTGATGGAAGTACATGATCCATTCCCTCGTTACTGTCTGTCCATTTGGTAAACGGCAAGAACGGCAAGAACCTCCAATGGTCTTATCCCTGGCAGAGGCTGGGTAGTTGGATCTGCGGTTTTGAAAAACTGCTGCACCCCTCTCAATAAGGACAGATTTGATCCTATCGCTGCTCGTGTCTTCCCATAAAGCTGGATCCGTAACATTGTTGAACCACTCCTGGTTTTCATGTTCAGGTGGTTGAAGTGGCATTGCTGAAAAGGCTGATTCAGCAAAGGCGGGTCTCTGCTGTCATGATCCCGATCCGCCTCATTCTCAAGGCCACCAGGCGAGGCCTCTGGCGCCAGCGGGGCCTCCGTGTCGGTGTCGGGGCTGGGATGTGGAGATGCGGGCGTGACAGCAGACGAACAGGTGGCTGTCACAGGGCTGCAGTTCTCTGCCTCAGTCGAGGCAACTCGATGTGGTGGGCCAGCTGCTGAACCTGAACTTGAGGCTGCCGCTGCTGGGTAGCGGTCCTCTTCGCTGTCGCTGGCAATAACTTTAGCATTCTCGTCCTCTCCGCCCGCGGCGCCTGGCTCAGGCTCTTCACTAACGTTACTGCTGCTAGTGCTAGCCTTACTAGACTGGGTGAAAAAGGTTGAGATATTCGGTATGCTTTGCCGAAGTAATGCGTTCTTTCTTTCCCTTTCCTGTTTAGATTTTAACTTAACAGCTCCACTTTCCCACCGTTTTACTTTTTTATCCATGTTTTTTTCGTCTCTTACTCTTAGGTAGCCTACTTGATAAACTTTCAGCGCCAAGTGCAAGGTATCCTATTCTCACGGTCACCTGACCTCTGACTGTGGGACTTTTGGACATGTCACGTCACCCTCATTATCGTCATGACTCATGATAGTCAGCAAACCAATCAATCATATTTTTATATTTGCAAATGAAGTAGGTAGAACTTGGTTTGCATTTCAACACACACTCAATTATTCCCCCCCCCACCAAAATAATAATAATAAATAAATACAAATATATAAAAAAATAGATGTGAAAGTGATGACATCATTTTCATAAACAGAACGTAGCTTGGAGACAGTCATTCAGTTAAATTAGCTTGTTAAGCGCCATTGACGGTTATTGTAAGTTTTAATCATACGAACATTTACGCTGCCAAATATAAAACTCTCAGTACCATAAAAAGTGAAAGCAATAAGTTGAGCTGTGTGGTAAGCCAGTTTATCTTTCTTTATTAGTTTAGTTTCATCTCTAAAAAGTGTGGAGAAGCCATCGAAATCAACTGGAGACAACGCTGGATCTGATTGTTTGTCTCCATCGGGCATCGGCCCGTTGCTATGTTCGTTACTATGTGATGACACGACACTTTCATAGCGTATTGGAGGCCCCTCGCCCCTAGGGGGAGCTCGAGGCCCCCGGGCCGCGGCCCTGTGTGTGGTGTGTCTTGTAAACTGTTAAAAAAAAAAACACAAATCTGGCAGCTGGGGTGCCTGAAAAAAATCAAATAACAGGTTAAGTACTGTGAAACCAAAAAACATTGATAAACTGTAAAAAAGCGGTAATCTTTCTACAGTATATCTCTGCAATATTAAATTATAAAACCCTTGAAAAAGTTTAAACAACGATTTTATAATGTTAAATTACATGACCTTTTTTCTATTTTTAGTAGAAGTGATCTTAAATGTAGTTTTCTATTGTAATTATTGCCAGGACTGTTTTTTTAAAATGTATTTTACTAGGTTTTTCTTTTTACAATTATGTATTTTTCTGTCTTCTTGCATTTAATTTGTTAATTGAAGATATCAATGAGAAAACAGCATTTAATGTAATATTGCGTGGGGCACGGTGGCACAGTGCTTGCACTGCTGCCTCACAGCAAGAAGGTCCTGGGATCGATTCCCGCCTGGGGCGCTATTGATTGTGGGGTGCCCAGGTGGGTGATCTCCCGGCCTTTCTGTGTGGAGTTTTCATGTTCTCCGCGGGGTTTCCTTACGGAGTAAAAGAACCCCAATTAAAAAAAAACATGTGAAGATCGCCTCTCCTGTCCACATCCCGGACCAAGATGTGGACGTAAAACCTGGAGCAGTTGGTCCCCGGGCACCGTCAGAATGGCTGGCTGCCCCTGGAGCGGCAACAGGATGGGTTAAATGTAGAGGATGCATTTCCATGGGCCACCCTCCCTGCATGCGCGTGTTTGGCGGGCGCCGCTGTGTGTTGTGACCAATATGTATGGATTAATAAAGGTCATCTTCAGAGACATGCTGTAGAAAAAGTACCACTTTAGTTTATAAATGTTTTTTGGTTTCACAGTACTTTCCTGTTATTTGATAATTTATTTCTGGCACCCCTGCTGCCAGAATTTTACATGTTTTTTTTCACCTGAGGGAATGACCACAGTCGTGACAACTGGTTCCAAACCAGTTGTGATATGCAAGCCATATATCGGGCGCAATTTTTAGGCTCTTAGTCCAGTACGCTGTGTGCCAAGACAGGCGGTGTAGCAAAAATGTGTATGGAATGAAATGCTGAATCTACACAGAGCACTGGAGTAAGAGCCTGAAAATTGCACCCATTGTCTTTGCTCTGCGGGGTGTATGGAGCAATGATTAAACAAGGTAGAACGTAGGAAAAAATTAACAAAATTTTTGCTACACCAAATTTCAAACAAGTACAGTGAAAATGGAGAAGGGAAATTTTCAGTGTGTAATGTATTTATTTTTCATTTAACAAACACAGGCAACATTAAACATTCAATCAACAATACATACATAGTACATTTAGGGCATTTGGCAGACGCTTTTATCGAAAGAACATTTGTTGAAGGAGAGGCAGCAATATACAGTATCACTGTGGTACCTGAAGATAAGTTAAGAGCTGTTTTCGAGCATTCCTATATACGAGACGAATAGAAGGAGTTTCATAATTGCCAAGTTGTCTGCATAAGTGGCTGGGCAGGAGTGCAATTCTAAGCATGCTACAACATCTGAGAACGAACAACAATGCTAAGTGCCATTAATAAATGTTAAGACGTGACACTCTGGGGTGTTGATGAGTGTGCACTTGACAACAATAATTCAACGTTCCACACCAGCATTTATATGACTAATGGGGAGGGAAATATAATACTACTATCCGTACTGAGTCCGTAATCCAAGAGAGTGGTCGTAGTCCATAAGCAGGGGGTTATCACACCGGGAAGTAGTCTCATACGGTCCAGGGCAAGGCAGGTGAGAGGGTAATCAAGCAGGCAAGGGTCATCCACAAGAAAGGTTCTCAGACAGGCCTAAGGTCAAGGCACACTTTTGGTAGTCTCCGAACTCACACACAGCGTCTTTATCTCCTCCTCCTCTCCCATGTCCGCTCCTTCTTCCGCTCCCTCTTCCCGCACAACCACTTCTTCTTCTTCTTCTTCTTCTTCTTCTTCTTCTTCTTCTTCTTCTTCTTCCCACACACTCTCTCTCCTCCACTCTCTTCTCAACTCCCTCTTCAACTCTCTCCACCACCCAGGTCCTCTCATTTATTTCCTGGATGCCGGGCCCTGATTGGCTGCCGCGGAGTGCTCTCAACGAGCTGCAGCCAAATCCAATGAGGCTAATTGCCTCTCTCCAAACCCTTGTCTCACGGGCTCCCTCTGGGGGCCGAATGGGGAATTTCGGCCCCCCATACTGTCTCCAAATCTCTCTTTTCCTGCCCCTCAGTGGCCGGCTGCCACAACGTATAAACATGCAGGTTAGTGCTGGAGGGGGGGTTATGTAGAGTCCAGGTGATCTCTGAACAGGTGGGTCTTGAGTCTCTTGCGGAAGCTGGCGAGCGACTGGGCCGTCCTGACATGAGCTGGGAGCTCATTCCACCACTGCGGAGTATGGGAGATATTTTCCAGTACATTATTAAGAATGTCTTGCCAATATGCTGTGTGTGCGTATTAAGTGTGGAGAAATACAGAGAACAACTAGAGACACACATGTTTACTTATGTTTATATTGAATGATCTTTGCTTCTAATATGTTCACGTTGAAAGCTCCTTGCATCTAACATGCATATGGAGACTAAATGTGCAAGGCAGAGAGCAGACTGAATGTCCGGAGATGGACGTGAGCCAAGCTAAACGGAACTATCTTGTACAGGATGCAGGAGGAAGAAATCACGTATGGTGCTGTCTGGTGCCTGGTACGGAAAGAGGGAGGGTACACGTATGGTACTCATCACAGTATCCACATAGGGTTGGAGTGTATAAGCATGATTTATGTAATATTGGGTATAAAGGACAGAGCCGGAGAAGGGTGCGGCGGTCTTCTCTGCAGATTTGACTCAGGCTTGGTGTCACTATTGGCTGTGGCAAATAAAGTCTTTAACTTTCAAACTTTGGTCTTCCTGATCACCCTCTTACGAATGTCAGAGTATTGGTAAAATCCACGACATATTTGGCGTCACGAACAGGATTGGAAAGGGACCAGACGGCTGCTTCGTCGTGAGGTGGTGTTCCAGGCGCAGGACACACAAACGAATGGCCATTCAACTCAACAAAGGGTAAGCAACGTTCTCACGTGTTAGTATAGAAAATTGTGTGCCCTGTGCCTGACCCATCCTAACGCCAAAGCTGTAAGTATGTCTCTCCAAATTTAAGAACCATAGTATAACTCATGTAAGAGGGGGAAAGGGGAAACCTGGGATGAATACTAAATTGTTGCTTTTGAAAACCCTGTGGATACCGTTGTGATAGTACAATGACAAAGGTACTATGCACTGAACGGACAGGTCGCTAGAGTACGAGTGCGGTAAAGCACAGTGATGCTATGTGGGTGAGATGCGGAGAGACGCACCACGATAGGCAGCGCGATGTACTATGGTAAAATAGTAGACCTACGTAGACAAAGGTACGGTTAAGTACAAGTAATACAGGCGATTTAGAACAGTGTCCTGTCAGCTGAGCTACAGCTCCCATCTGTAACCATGAGCAATGTCTTCTAGTGTGTGTGTGTGTGTTTGTACGTGCGTGATTATGTGTATGTGTACAACTCCACACCACACATTCATCCCCAGCTTAATTGCTCCTCTGTGTTGCTGCGTGTGTGTGTGCGCGCATGTTGCTGTGTGTATGTGCATGTTGCTGTGTGTGTGTGTGTGTGTGTGAATACTATGTATTTATTCATGGTGTTGGGTGGTGTTCCCTGCACTCAACCAGTGTCAGGAACATTCCTGCATAATACCCACATACCCTGGTCGTACGCTGCAGATGTTCTGCATTCTGCAGTGGGTGTCCACACACTGAATACTGTAAAGCTTATATTATTATTTACAGTGTGCACACGTATTGAACGTTCATTATTTATTATTCGTGATTCACCAAACTGTTGAATATGCGGTTCGTCCACTAAAGAAAAATTGCATAAGTAAAGCCTCATGAAGCCTGAGCATCGAATACATAATTAATCACTGGAGGTTCCTGAGTGCAGCACAAAACCACCCAAGTGATTAATAATAATAAACGTTATTAGCATTGTTCTCTAATGCGATTTAATCAATTGGTACATGTTCAAATATGTCACTACAGTGCGCTGTCAACTACAGCTTTAACGCTAGATGGCTGTAACTAGTCTCTCTGAGCCTTTCCATGGTGACGTACACTTCAACCAAATAAGAGACAAATAGAGTGGAATGACGCTGTGGAGTGTGTGTGGGTGGTGGCTGGTTTAAGCAGCCTCACCTGACCCAGCAGGTGCCTCAAACCCCCATTCTGCAGTATGCCCTCCATCTTTGCGAGACCTAGAACTCTTGCCAACAAAGCCTTCAGATCCCCCACCGCCATTAATTTCACCACTGTAAATTCCTCAAATATCCTAATCCACTTCAAGGCTCCAATATTTATATTAGGGAGTCTAGATATTATTCCCTTCAAGTCCTGCCATTGGCATGGGACATAGTTGGCTTGCTGTCCTTTAACCAAAATAGGAAATTCTCCTTGGTAACTTTCTGGTGCCTTTTTCTTCCTCTGAGACTTCCTAATGTCTTTCTTCAGTTCTCCCATTGGGAGACTTCTATTACCTCCGGGCAGGACTCCCTCCTGGCTACATACCTCTTCCTCACTGTCACTTTCACTATCACTGTCCGACTCTTGCCTCGCTCCCTTAATTTCTTTGTAACAATCCATGTTTATGTGTGATCCCAATTTCGGTCCTCTATCTCTATTTCCTTTATCATCCATTACTACCTCTCCTTTAACATCCATTACTACCTGCTTTACCATCCATTACTACCTGCTTTCGCTGTTCTTTTCTCCCATTTTTCTGAGATCTTTATTATCTCATCTTTATTTAACGGATTCTTTTTACACAATATTTCTACCGCTGATTATGGCATGGTTACTTTTTATATTAAGGAGCTTTCTAATTCTTAATTGTGTGCCTTCAAATGAACCGCTACAGAAATTATTTCTCTCTATTCACCAGTTCTATAACGTGGAACTGAATCAATTAAGGATCTCACCTATAGTATCCTAATCAAAAGATCAAATAAGGAAATCTCAATTCAAATCAACTAAAAATCAATCCAAAAAATCTATAAATTAAATGAAAATCTATTCAGAAAACCAATCAATTAAATCGATCAATCAAAATGAAAATCTATTTAGAAAACCAATCAATTAAATCAATCAATCAAAATGAAAATCTATTTAGAAAACCAATCAATTAAATCAATCAATCAAACTGAAAATCTATTTAGAAAACCAATCAATTAAATCAATCAATCAAAATGAAAATCTATTTAGAAAACCAATCAATTAAATCAATCAATCAAAATGAAGATCTATTTAGAAAACCAATCAATTAAATCAATCAATCAAAATGAAAATCTATTTAGAAAACCAATCAATTAAATCAATCAATCAAAATGAAAATCTATTTAGAAAAACAATCAATTAAATCAATCAATCAAAATGAAAATCTATTTAGAAAACCAATCAATTAAATCAATCAATCAAAATGAAAATCTATTTAGAAAACCAATCAATTAAATCAATCAATCAAAATGAAAATCTATTTAGAAAACCAATCAATTAAATCAATCAATCAAAATGAAAATCTATTTAGAAAACCAATCAATTAAATCAATCAATCAAAATGAAAATCTATTTAGAAAAACCAATCAATTAAATCAATCAATCAAAATGAAAATCTATTTAGAAAACCAATCAATTAAATCAATCAATCAAAAATGAAAATCTATTTAGAAAACCAATCAATTAAATCAATCAATCAAAATGAAAATCTATTTAGAAAACCAATCAATTAAATCAATCAATCAAAATGAAAATCTATTTAGAAAACCAATCAATTAAATCAATCAATCAAAAATGAAAATCTATTTAGAAAACCAATCAATTAAATCAATCAATCAAAATGAAAATCTATTTAGAAAACCAATCAATTAAATCAATCAATCATTTATTATTATCTAAAATATGCTTGTTACTTTCTCATAGATACACAGGTTTTCTCTACACTTTTTATAGAGTCCAAATAGTTTGAAAGTACACAATATGATTAAGTATACTAATATAAGATCAACTTAAATGTCTTTTGTCTAACCCTATGATTTTATCTCAACACAAAGCATTTGCATTAGCTCTTTGGTACAGACTAAAATTGTTTGCAAACTGGACACTAGGGGCACTGTTTCCTTTATCTGTTTCTTTAACTTTTCTCATCAATGAAGAAGAAAACTGATCCTCTGACATCTTCCTGGACTACAACATGCAGTGCAGGTTTCCAACACTTGGGGTGCTCCTCTCTTTACTCGACTTTAATCAATACTTGGTGAATTAAATGCAAAAACACATATACCTTATAAACGCTTTTGACAGAGAAATTACTAAATTAATATATCATTCACTACTTATGTCAATGCTTGAATTCTTCAATCAATCTACCTTTCTTCGCATCTACTCATATAATAGAAAGAGAGCAATAATACCTTTTATTAATTTTTCCTCCTTTTACCTCTTCCACTGATTCCAACGACAGGGGCTGGACTTTATCACGTAGTCCGCCTCCTCTCACCGGGACACGCCCTCCTATAGTCCTGGCTTGTCTCAGCAAATCTCCCACCAGTCTCTCTGAACCTCCGAGCCGACACAACCTAGCGGTGTCCTGCACCGACAACACACACAACGACTAACATACAACATAAAACAAGCACAGACTTTCAAACAAACAAGTAAGGACCTTTACAAGCTAGCTATTCAACAATTGGTGTATTTAATGCACTTTCACTCATTTAACACTGGAATGCAATCCAAATGAAAATGCCATCTATCTCTCTTCTTTTACAAAAAACTCAGAATGTTTTTTGAACACTCACACATCTTAACAAGGCACAAAATGACCACACGGTGTTTTTTACACCCTTACTCCCTTTATCTTCGTCTGTTGAACCATAGCCACACAAACTAGCCTATGATGGAAGGAGAGCCCCCCTCCCACCTTTTTCAATTTCTCTCTCTCTCTCTCTCTCTAGAGACCTGTCCGGTTCAGTGTTAAGTATATCTTCGAATTCTACTAGCACAACGGTAAATCCACAGGTTTCAGCAAAAATCACCACACGGTGTTTTTTACTCTAACACCTTCCACTTTATCTTCGTCACTTAAATCACAAACTTGAATTACTTCTTAGCGCGACTTATTTAATTCTTTTTTTACTGTAGGCCTACTTTACTGTATTCTTTGTCTATGTAGTATTACTGTACTCAAACTACTCGATTTAACACCTTGTGTACTTTACCGTACATTGTATTTTACCATACATTTGTGTACTTTACCGTACATTGTATTTTACCATACATTTGTGTACTTTACCGTACATTGTATTTTACCATACATTTGTGTACTTTACCGTACTCCTAGTATTACTTGTACTTAACCGTACCTTTGTCTACGTAGGTCTACTAT
>PIJE02002370.1:17250-52385 GCA_002895965.2 Coryphaenoides rupestris | reverse complement strand
GTGTGTGTGTGTCTGTTCATCTGTCCTTGGAGCCCAGCTTCTCGATCAGGTCCTGAAGAGGAGCCAGCTCACGGCGGTCAATGAGGTTGAACTCCTGCAACGACACACACAGACACAGACACAGAGACAGAGACAGACAGACAGAAAGAAAGAAAGAATCAGGGTCGTGGGGTTAGGATGATGTGGTTTGATCCATTGTTTTACTGAAGCCACTAGTGTCTCATAAGACATGCACCGTCCTTCCACTTTAGGATGACATGCTTGGTCCTCTTGGGTCTAAAAGTTCCAACAATGCCATGTTCCCTGTTTTGTTAGATATATTCTTCCAAAGATAACTCTAGCAAGATGGAGGTTTCCAAGGACGTTGGTGTCTGCATGTCTGGATGTTTTAGCTTGTTTTCCCACCTATGGGAAAAGTTTAGTCTACCAGTGCTGGCCGAGTTCTGTTCAGATTTGAGCTCGACTCCCATCAGACTTGCTAAACTAAACAGAAGGTTTGGCCAAGAGCAATCAGGTTTTGCTCACTCTTAATTAAAAAGATGCTGCAGGCAAGACTTAAAGGTCCTCTATGTAAGAATAATGAATCTGTTCAGGGACTACATGTTAGAATTTTACATACACAAATCACTTTAAATTGCCAGTTTATGAGCAGGTTGTGGTTGAAGTTAAAACATGAGAGATTCCCCGACTCTCTCTGTTGCATAGAACAGCTTTTGGGCTGATTTCTCTTATATTTCAGTTGGTCGTTTGGCAGGAAAAAGGAACGAAGTGACATGTAAGCATGGATAATTAATATATACAGTATATATATATTTCATAACTTTTTTTAAATGTGTACAAGGTTTATGATTAGAAACAACATTAGTTTCTGATTGTTATTGTCTAAACCCACGGAGCTCAGAATGCACTGACTCTTACTGATAGTACCTTTAAGAGCTGTAGTTTAAGTAATTTCTTAGAAATGCCACAGCCGCAAGCTATTAGCAAGTGAAATGCTCTGGTAGAATATATATCTGTTGTACATCTATCTCTGTATGAGATCTTCCAATCAGGGGCAATCCTCTATATTTATTGACATTGGTTTCGTGGAACACCACTGTGCCTTGTCAATACACAGGTGGTGACGCAAACCCCCACCTCTTGCTTGATAGGAGAACGTAGGGTTGAAGGAAATATTGGGACCTCTTTCTGCTCTCTCACTTTACCTACCACACACACACACACACACACACACACACACACACACACACACACACACACACACACACACACACACACACACACACCTGGACGAAGAAGATGAAGTGCTTGAAGGAGGTGTTGAGGTGGGCCTCCTCTTGCAGCTGCATCACAGAGTCAAAGTGCTGGTGGTAGATGTGGGCGTACACCCGAAACAGCCGCTTCAGGATCGTCTTGGCAACAGACATGAAGTTCTTGGGGAAGGGGACTCCTGCAGAGAGGACCAGGCACTCAGGAGGCTATTTGGATTTTGCTTGGTACGGTGAATGAATGCATTATTCTTTACCTTTTTTAAATCATTTGGACGTAAAAATCACAGTGGCTGATATTTTTCTATTAAATCAATATTCCATGAATAATTACATTTATGTCAGCTTTTGCATACCTTTATATGATTTATGACTAGGGTTGGGTATCGTTTAGATTTATCCGATACCGGTGCCAAACCGATACTTTTAAAACGATACCGGTGCCAAAACGGTGCCAGAACCGATACCTTCTTTAAAATAAAGAGCAAACAACAACGTTAAAGAATGTCTTTTTTTATTGCAAAGGCAAAACAATTGAACAATAAATAAGTAAAACAGTACAACTACTAATAATAAATAAGAGCAAATAACAGCAAACAAAGCAAGTGAAAAGTAGTGCACAGTGACTGTCAAATAATGGTCCTGTGCCACACTGGTCCACCCATCACAGGTAATAGCAGCCTTGATCACTTGTGCCAATTCCTGAACAACATTCTGCTTTTCAACAGAGTACCATGCAGGAATGAGGGTGTTCATCAGAGTATCCCTGGACGGGGGGGCGGTAGCGAGGATTAAGGGCACTGGTCATCTCTCTGTATTAAAGAAATTTAAGGATGTGTATTAGTCTTATTTGTCTTAATGGCACATAACTAGATTATACACACTAAATAAACATTATTTTCACATAATGCAATTACCTAAAACAATGATATGGTATTTATTTATTTACCTGAACCATGGAGATTCCACAGTGGAAAAAGAATGCAAGGTTCCCTTCTTGGCCAAGGTGAATGGGGTCACTACTGCAATAATAATATATATTATGTTCATTCATTAATTAGTTAATTTATTTATTTATTATTAACGTATGTAACACGTAAAAACGTTGATTTATAAATTAAAGATTTGCATCGTTAACGTTACGTTACTAACATGAAGAAATGCGGCTGGAATCCTCGTCAATCGTCTCGTCGTCGGGGTCTCCCACACCACCGGCTGAGTTGCTTGGTACTGGGCTGAGTTGCTTGGTACTGGGCTGAGGTGCTTGGTACTGGGCTTGACGATTTCAAGGGTCGAACACTGTGCATGCTTCGGCCTTCAGGTTCATACCGTGACTCGCCAAAAGGTGCTTCATCAAATTGGAGGTGTTCCCCCCTTTGCATGCAATGGTTTTTAAACATTTGTTGCAGGTACTATTGTTCGCGTTTTTTGGGGTAAAATGCAGCCAGACTTTCGACCGTCGTGGTTTCGGCATTTTGCGGGTACTTGCTGTCACTGTCTGATTGAAATGTTTACTAAAGTTAGGTGTGGGTTGGGCAGCGTGACGTGTGCATCAGCGATATTGTCTGTATTTTTATTTTATTTAATAGTTTTTCTTTTTTTTTCTTTTTATTTTATTTTTTGCTTTGAATTTTTTTTTATTTTTTTTTTATTTTATTTTTTTATATTTTATATATTTTTTTTTTTTTTTTTTGTTTTTTATTTTTTTTTTATTTTATGTTTTTTATTTATTTATTTTTTTTTTTTTTTGATTTCATCTTTTTAAGTTGACTTACTAACCTGTATATATTTAGTTCTTTAGAAGTATATTTTAAAAACTCATGTTTATACATTTGATTGCAATATTGCAGCTTTTTTTATTACTTTCTTTATGTTATATTATTTTATTATATATTATATATTATTTATATTATATTATTTATTTATTTTATTTTTATTTTTTTCTATATTTATTTATTTTATATTTTCTTTTTTTTATTTTTATTTTATTATTTATTTATTTATTTTATTTTATTTTTCTATTTTTTATTTTTTTATTTTTTGTATTTTGTATTTTGTATTTTTTTTGTATTTTTGTTTTTTGTATATTTTGTATTTTTATATTTTTTATATTTTTTTTATTTGAGGTGATCTTATGTGTTGACATACATAAATGCAAACGGGACTGACCGATCTTGGAGGGGAAGAGGGTCTCGTCGTCCAGCTGGTCTTGCACCCAGGTCATCAGGTAGTCGATGTACTTCGGAGCGGAGCACTTAATGGGCTTCTTGATGTTTGTGCCGTCGGCCCAGTGGTACTCATACCTGAGGATCAAGCACAAAGTACACACACACACACACACACACACACACACACACACACACACACACACATACACACACACACACACACACACACACACACACACACACACACACACACACACACACACACACACACACACACACACACACACACACACTCTGTAGTTCTTGCAGGTGGAGTTGTAACTCATGGATTAAAGTTCTCTCCGTCTCCAGACGGATTTCTGTCATTTGAAAAAATTAGAAAAAAAACACACGTTTGTGTTGTGGTACCGTTTGGGCTATCCCATTTATCCCATGTTTCATTAAACTGAAACAGCTCTTAACCAATAAGTGCTAGCCAGAGCCTTGGTATTAGCCAATCAGAAGCATAGCAGGGCGGTGTAGCGCACTAGCAAATTAAGAAGGAATCCCTTGTATGGTGGATCCTGCGAGTAACATAACGTTACTGTGTGAAACTTATTGAAGTTTGGAAAGACATCAGAAACAGGGGAATGCACGAGTGGATATTATGATATGACGGTCTATCTGTGGATATATATTACTTACTTAAAATGGATAGCTGATGATGGATAACGTTATCTGAGAGCAGCTTCTTCGGTAAGTCAAGTGTCTCTATTTGCTGTTAATGTCACTGCGTCGTGTTGCGGTTTAGGGTTAGGATTAACGTAATTTGTAATCTCTGGAATTTGAACAGCTGTTATTGTCATCTATGTTTATTCCCTCGGTTTCGGTAACACAATTGAGATGCTTGTACTGGTAGCCTACGTTAACGTTACGTTAATGTTACGTTTACGTTACTAGCTGATGATAGATAACGTTATCTAACGTAACGTAACGTTAATTCCTGTGTAGAAGAAGATGCAATGAGGAGAAAGTGTCTCTTCTTTTGAAGGAGAAAATCAGCCAACAGAAGGAAAGGAAACTGAGGGAAGCAGTAAAGGTTCTGTCCGCAGTTAGGGTTAAAAAGGTAACAAAAGCCTCCTCCTTCACTGCTGGAGTTAGAGCCCCTGCAGCTCCCAAAGCCTCCTCCTCAGCCTCTGGAGTTAGAGCCACTAAACCTGCTACAGCCTCCTCCTCAGCCTCCTCCACTCTTGGAGTTAGAGACACTGCACCAGTAGATCGTTCCACAGCAAAACCCCGGAAACGGGTATCAGATGTAGCCATGCTTGAGGCATATGGTTTCAATGCCAAAAAGCAGAAGAAGTGAAAAGCACATTTGCACAACAATTGCACTTATTGTTAATTTCTTTTTGCTGGTGCTGTTTATTTTTTGTATGTTAAGTGATAACAGGCTCACATAAAACAAAAGCCTTGTTTTGTTGGGTGTTTATTAAGATAAATAAAAACATGCACTGAAAGTTATGCAGATGGTTGATTATTTGTAAGTCTTAATAGATTGAAAACAACATTGAAATTACATAAAAGCAAACTGACAACAGAAAAGCTGTTCAAAATGACCACCTTCCTTCTAAATGCAATTGGTCTTGAGAATTTAGATTGCGTAGGTTAAAGCCTTCTTACAACTGGAATGCTGTATTGGGAGCAGAAACAGAAGAGCTGTTGGGCTAAGGGCATGTACACAATATACTCCTGTTTACATGAAAACCTATGGGAAGTGACCGCACGGCAGAAAAAAAAGGAGCCGTTAAAGTGTGGCGTGTAGATGGCTGGGGAATATGATTTGGCCTTTTCTTGCTTTAATCTCTGTGTAACTGTAACCAATGGTTGCAGCTTTTGTTATTTAATAGACAAATGGTTGGTTTTGTGTGCCACATAGGGTATACAATTGGTTTCCTTAAATTAAACACGTTTTGGTTGTGCATAGTAGGGCTGGCTCAAAATATTCAAATAACCAAATTAGCCTTTATTACTTTTGTATTTGGACATTTAGAACATATATTTTGGTAGCACTTCAACACCTGCCATCCAGTGGGAGAATCGGCAAGACAGAGACAGACTGTAAAGTAACTCGTTGTAATAGCGATAAGGGTTATTAAATGTTGTAGTCCAGGATAGTTTTCCTTTGTGGCACTCCAACTAATCAGTTACGGGGGGTTAATGGTTTAATAAAGAAGGCCAAAGAAATAACAAAGATGAATAGAACAGGTATCAATCTTTTTTCCTTTCGTTCATTTACAAACATGGTTGGATACAAGCGCAGTGGCAATAAACCGCATCATTACCATTGTCATCAATGTATATAAGGTATTTTATTGCATGTTTCCTTATAAAGGATTGACAAAACGCTATTTCCAGCGGTGAATGTGATGGTTTGTCTTTCTTGTGCATATTAATGTAACATGACTATTGTTTGCGCACTTGTATCATCACTGACTAATCACCAAGATTAATCATTTGACTGTATACATTAATGACAGAATTCACCCTCTTGTAATTCTAAGAGATGTTGGAAGGTGAGCTTTAGTGAACTGGGTAACGGAAAACGTTTTTAAACCATTTATGAACATGGCTTCCATGGTTTAGCTGTTCGTAGACCATCGACCTGTCCGTGTCACTTTTTCACCATATCAACGATGATCATGACAACTTATCAACTTATCAAAGTTATAGTTACTCTGACGTTACAACCACACTTCAAGAGGAGCTAGGCCAGCCTCCAAGCTCCACTAGCCCCACGCCAAGCCAGGCAGGCAGAAACAAGGCCATCGATATTATATCTGCAACAGTATCTACCGATTGGAAAGATATGATATGATAATTATGGACAGCAAAAGAAGAGAACCATGTATCAATAAACACAGAGGAAAAGATATAAACTTTTCAGATTTCATTATGAAAGCCACGATACAACAAGGCAACAAATTGTTGACAACAGTCGCTAGTCACCGCCCCGCTGTCGACGTCAACAGGAAGTGAGTTTTGGTCTCTTCCTCCTGATTACAAACACACGAGTGCAGACGCAACCAGGGACAAGTCGAGAACAGAGGAAGTGTACAGTCTGGTGTGTCAAACCATACTGCTGTAACACCACACAGAGAGAGAGAGAGAAGAGAGAGAGAAGAGAGAAAAAAACATACTACCCCTTTTCTCTCTGGTCCCATGTGACATTCAGATGACTGTTGGTTGAGAGACGCCTTCTTAAAAATTCCCTGGCTTTGCCTTCAAATCATCATACCAATTATGATCGTCTCTTCTTAAATAAAAAATAAAAAATGTATGTATGCATTTGTCAACAGGTAACCGTAATCCTAGTGTCACACAAGGAAGCACATGATTTTTCACACAAGAATGTTTAAAAGTCTGTATGATGTAAGACGTATTCGGATGCAATCATTTTCAACAGCGAAAATAGTTTTAAAACCAACATTCCCACAGCCAACATTGCCAAACTGCCAATACACTCTACTCAATAGTGGTTAATAGAGCTGTTCATGAGCTTTGCACGTTATATTTCTAGAAACACAAGTACAGCAGCTAAATTTGACGCTCGGTAACTTTTGTGTTTGCATTAAGCCAGTAAAAGAGGAAGACAAGGAGACAAGGAAAAGCCTGGTAATCCAGTCTGGCAACGGCTGTAAGATACACCAGACCACGTGGAACGATAAGGCACCTAGACAAATAAACTTGACTGGACTTGATTGTGGAGCTGCTGTGGCGTCGCCCGGCGTTAACACTACACCATGGGCGTTGCCGCACACACGGCTAGCCTATATGCAGGCATGTCGATCACGCCTGGCAGCCACGGACTCCGTGAAACACCATCCGTCTGCTGAGCAACCACCACCAAGACAACGGCCCTGCTCGGGGCGGGAGACACCACGGGGCACTGGGTGACGTTTCACCTCCTTCTGCTCCCAATAAGGACTGCGTCCCCTCATTTGGGCGGTCAGACAGGACTGCTACAAAACAGTAGAATCTTAATCTCAACAAGATGGCATCAGAGGTGTCCTTCAAATGCTGGGAAAAGCCAATCCGGAAGGGATTCGATACACAGGCCTTCTATAAATAGTCCCTCCTCGAGTTTAGGTGGAACCGTATCACGTTATTGACCTCAGCAGGAGATTCCCGTTGTCTTCCTGTGACGCCGTCTCATTCATTCACCGTCTCGTGAGATAAACATACAGTAGTCACATGCGCCCAGCGGGCCCAAATAGGAAGCAGCCAGCAACATAATCTAATAACGTCTGTAATGCTGAATGCTTTTCACTTTATATGGGCTGCGAGTGAGTGAGTACAAATGTGAAGCTATACCCCGACTGTCCAAGCAGAACACATGTAAACAAGAGCCAGAAGAGGAGGAGAAGGTGTATAGTATCCAAGATTATGAACAGTACCGTGGTCCGGCGGACATGGACGGAGCAGCTTGGCTTCACTACAGAACTCTGTTATGGTCCCATAGAGCATGTTGATCTGATTAAAGAAGTCCACCGCTGGAAGAGAGGAAAGAGAGAGACTCCACTAAACGGCAACGTGAATGTGTCTGTTACATTTGACCTTCAGATACTGCACCGTTTTGTTATCCGTTCATTACATAATTACACTATTATAAAAAGGTGCGGTTTGTGTACAAAGACAAGCTTGTGTGTGCCAACTGTGCTTACAGTACCACTGCTGCCCTCCAATTCGGTCACTAAACGACAACAAAGCGATCATGGATGTACCAATACCATTACTAGTTAAATCATCCAAGACGTATTGATGTTAACTCACTGTTGACAGCGATCCACTCGTTGAGGTCTTCCCCTTCAGGCAGCATGACAGCCTGCCTCAGGTTGCCGCTGCCCAGCGTGGCCTCGGCATGCTTCAGCAGCTCGTACTGGTGGGAGCCCTCTGGGATGTTCTTCTTCGGCTTAAACGTTTTAGATGAGCGACTGCCACTGATAATAAAAATAAGAAGAAGAAACAACAATGTACGAATCACATGATTACTCACCACTTCAATGGGGGATGGGTTTGCCTTCAACGTTTCTCTGTTTTCAATGGTTCAAGTTGTCAAATGGCGTACTCATTTTTCTGTTATTTTTTTGAATCAATGTCGATTACTAAAACTATGTCTCTGCTAAAAGAGGACCACTGTTTACTAGTGGAATGGCAGTGACAGCTTGGCCTGTGTTCAATACACAATTCAGTTAAGACATGTGCACAGACGATACCGATGTAGCTCTCGGGCTGAACAATCAATCTAAGGGTAACGTGTGTAAAATGTACAACACCATTAACATAAGTACTCAAGTGTTCCAGAGACTCCCTGGCCTACACATTGTCTACTCCAGCTCTAAGAAAGCATGTTTGTTTGTTTGGTGCGGGACCCTGACACATGTCACATGATGAGATTGTTGTGAAAAGGAAAATCGTGATGATCGAAAATGATCAGTCCACTACACGTGCGTCATATCGCAATGAGTCAAAAATAATTGCCACGATTTTTTCTCCTGGTACTCAGTTCATGATGATTGTGTTAATTTATTATTTTAATGTATTAGGCTACAAGCAGTGTGTTGTGGCCACATCCCTACTCGTCTAGATGAGCAGGAGCATGAGGAGCACAACGGGCTCGCCTTAAATGTCCTCCACCGTTAGCTACACAACGTAGCACGTAAACACACTCGTGTGGCACGACGTCCCTTCGCTTACGTGAACGCGACGTCAATCGAGCGGGCAAAACAACGACACGAATGCGTCGCCTAAAGTTTCCGTGCACTTGGCTGCACTTTAAGGACGGTTGTGTTGGGCTGACGACGGCTCGTTGTTCGCCCCCCCCCAAAAAACCGTCGACGGTTACCGCGTCCTGAGCTAACGTCGCCGTGAGACGCACACGTAAGAAGTACTTACAACAAGAAGCTCATCGTAGCGAGCCGAGGGGTTGAAATGCAAACGACACGACTAAATATCTGCTTGAATTGATCGTAGAGTTGGTTGGTTGGTTAGTTAGTTAGTGCGCTGGGCCGGAGCGGACCTCTGGTCAACACACTGATTGCTCTGTGGCGGCTACACGACAGCAGACAGCAGACTCTTCCTCCGTGGCGCACCCAGGCGGTCACGTGTTGTCGCCCTCTAGCGGCGGAGGGCGTGAGCTGCAGGCGGGCTGTGGATGAAGTCCACTCTTAATTCAAGAAACTCATTTCAAACTCATTTAAAAGAAGGTTCACATTTGAAGTTGACCCTGCGCCCTTTCCGGCGTGGCAAACGCTGAGATTGCGGTTGGATGTCACTTAGGGTGGACGACATTACTGCCTTTTGACATTTGTAATAGGTTTCTGTTTATGGATAGTTTGGACTTTGGGATGGAATTTGCGACATGATTAATGTTGTCATTCTGGTGGGTAAGTACCATGTGCATTGCAGCAAATGGGGAAATAGTAAGCCTTCTTTTATTTGATTTTATAAATTACTTCAAATTATGTTTCTCCTCACTTAAAAAAATGGATTCTAGTAAAATAGCAAGAAGGATTTCTGGGGATATACTCATTTATTGTTGTTTTGATGTATGCCCATTATTTTATGTCTGCTTGCTTTTCTTTTCTTTTTTTACTATTTTTTAGATAAAACTCCATATTTACTTGCATCGTATTATTCTTATTTGGCAACGTTATGTTATTTGTATGTTTTCCTCTAGACTCCTTGGTACGTTCATATGTTTCCTTGCCGCCCACCACGAAGCAACTGCACATTACTGGACGTCATGGGATGTCGAGCCCCCGCTTACGAGTGACGTTAGCGCCGCGCCGGTGACGGAGGAGCCACGCGGTGACGGAGGCGCTATAAAGCCTAGCCGCTCCATCTGCTGCTCACAGCGCCCGCTCTGTCCTTTCCTTCCACGGCGCTCCGCTCGGCCCCACGTCGCGCTCCTCTCCCGTCTCCTGTCGCCTGTCTCCTCATCACAATGGCCCACACTAAGAGCTCTGCGTAAACTGTGTCAACAATTCGCAACAACAAGTATGCAGTCTACACATGTCCGCCACCAGGTAAGCCTGCAGTGTTAATACATTATGACCGGTATTATTACGTTTTAATGAATTACAATGGGCTGTGTGCTTCTCATTGCTGTGCTTGTTGGATTTTTACTCGCGACTTCGTATGTACGCGTTTCCACATGTGTGCGTAATCAAAGCGCATTGTGTGCCTATTCGCGATCCATACGCTGGTTTAGTTCGTTGTAGTGTTAAATAATGTAATTAAGACGCTGGGCCCCTAGCCGTGTGCCGGTAGCTGTGCAGTGGTGGGTGGCTGATGAAATCGCTGAGAGCGCTTGCACTCCGTTCTGGGGCGGGTCTGTGGCTGCAGAGAAGCAGCCACAGTTAATATACATTACATGGTAAATATACATTACATTAGGATGAGCCTATAGTAGCGTCTAGTGTTCACAGAAAATGGGAAAAACGCATGCGTTGAGTGTTTCTTTTTCTGTGGAGGAGAACGTGCTTCAATCAATGGAGCAATATTGGAGTTTTTTTTCCTACATCTCATGAGAAGTTAATTTGAAATTAAATGAGTAAACAGCGTGATAGTCACGACTGACAGCCACACCAGTCATTAGATTGCCCCCAAAACTCAATTCAATGTGTGACGTGCACATGTAGTTGCGCGTTTCTCACGCAACGGGCAGTAAGTTGCAGCGAAATGCGTCAGACTCATGGCCAGCTATTAATTAATCAATTACATGCTAAATCTACAATTCCACACGTACATAACAACCCCATTATTCCCCCACAAATGTAAACCACTCCAGTGTATCCCGCTTTAGTCTCAATTTAAATGGATTTGAGATGGTCCATTATGGTACAACCCCTCTACATCTTGAGTACATCTTGTGCTCAAGATGTTTAATTTCTGTTTTCCACAATTGACAGCCATTTGAAAAGTTTTAAAATGCTCAGTCACTAGGACACCTGGCAGCTATGCAACACTGGGGCCCCAGACTGCTAATGTAGTCGGCCCAAAGTTGTACACTTCCTTGGGGCGTCTAATTGGGGGGGTGGCAGAAGAAAGGAACTGTTATATAAGGGCTTAGTGGCTCATTACTCTTCTTGTTATTTTGTCTGGCTCTTGCCATATTGCGTAAGCGCTCACTATTACAACGAACATGGTTGTTGACACACAACACAAGGAGCCGAAAATTTGCCTGCGCCGAACGCTCGTCTTGCAGCAAAAAGTGTTCCTTACACACTTATTTTTTAGCCGCCTGGCTTCTCAGTGGCTGGGGCCCCAGGTTTTGCACTATACTTGGTCACCGGCCTCCTGGCTGTAGAAGTCGATAAGGAGGGTTTTGTATAACAAAACGGCTGCTTACACCCCTATCATGATCCCAAGTGACGGCTGAGGCCAGTTTCGCTAGATTGCAAAGATATTTTTTTTAAACAGGCAGACTGCCCGCTGATCCTGCCATGCTTGTCCCTCCTCCAGACAGGAGGCTGTCGTCATCTCTGGAAGAAAACTAGCACGACAGATCCGCGAGGAGGCCCGGGTGGACGTGGAGAACTGGGTCTCCTCCGGCCACAGGAGGCCCCACCTCAGCGTGGTCCTGGTGGGAGACGACCCCGCCAGTCACTCCTACGTCCTCAACAAAGCACGCTCTGCAGCTGAAGTTGGTAAGTAAATGTTATTATTCTTTTTCAATACTTCATTTTTTCCCCCCTTTTTGGCTCATTGTACTTTTTCTCTCCTAACTTGCCTGCAGGAATCAGCAGCGAGACCATCCTAAAGACCTCAAACACCAGTGAGGAGGAGCTGTTGGATTTAATTGACAAACTGAACAATGACCACCTGGTCGACGGCCTCCTGGTCCAGCTGCCTCTGCCAGGTAGACACACAGACTACACCGCAGGACCACTCATTTAAATGTGTTGCTTTATCCCTGGAGGAGATTATTTGTCTGACTCTATTGGCAACACAAGATGCAGGCCCTGGCCCTGCTTGCACTTTGCATAAGGACCATGTCTCAAAAAGTGGCCTCTGCTCTCCCAGATCACATCGACGAACGCCGAATCTGCAACGCGGTGTCTCCCTGCAAGGACGTGGACGGCTTCCATGTGGTTAACGTGGGCCGCCTGTGCCTGGATCAGTCCACCATGCTGCCCGCCACTCCATGGGGCATCATGGAGATCATTAAACGCACAGGTAAGTGGAGACAGACCCACCCCCCCAATCTCCTCTGCACTTGATATTTCGGCTGTCCTCTCAGGTGACTCTAACCCCTCCCTCCCTGCTCGGTCTTAGGTATTCCTACCCTTGGAAAGAATGTTGTGGTCGCCGGCCGCTCCAAAAACGTGGGCATGCCTATCTCCATGCTGCTGCACACGGATGGGCGGCACGAGAGGCCCGGCGGTGAGTGTGTGTGTGTGTGTGTGTTTGTGTGGCAACGGTCAAAGGCTGTATTTAATATCGCCACTAGGGGCGCACCTCATTTGACGAGTGCTGAGTAGGATGAAGAATCGGCTAGTGCCTTATCATGTCATATTGTTTGTACGTTGGAGACCTGGTGTTGCATTGAACCAAGTTAAATAAGCAGTAAAACCGTATTAGAACGTGTCCTCTGCCGTGTCTCCACTAAGTCTCTATCCCGGAGCACGCACCTAGCCTACACCACCATACCACCACCTTTCATTACAGTGTGTCTGTGATCAGCTGCAAGATAATATTGATTTCACATAGTAATGTTGTTTTGGTTTTTGTTCAGGCGACGCCACGGTCACCATCTCGCACCGGTACACTCCTAAAGACAAGCTCCGCCAGCACACTCAAATGGCTGACATCATCATAGCTGCAGCAGGTAAGGCTGTTTAATCAGTAATTAGGGTTGAACATGTTTATAGCTCTGCTTGTATACAGGGGGGGTGGGGGGGGAGGCTTTTGTTTTCTGACCCTGGAAGTTGTGTTTGCGTTGGGTTTCTATCCTTGCGTCTCCTAACAACAGTGGAATCTTGTTGCCAGGGATTCCAAACCTGATCACGGCGGACATGATCAAAGAAGGAGCGGCAGTCATCGACGTCGGAATCAACAGAGTACTGGACCCCCTGACTGGCAAGAGCCGGCTGGTCGGAGACGTCGATTTTGAAGGTAAGCGGGAGCCAAACGTTTGCACAAATAAGAATTCCATGCATCGTCATATCATGTTTTTCGTACACATGTCTTTACGTTAAATTCCACTCATACAGTCAGTGACATTCACCGATGAACTTTTTAATTTATTTAATTTCATTTATTTATTTGTAGGTGTACGACAAAAGGCTGGTTTCATCACCCCAGTGCCCGGCGGTGTGGGGCCCATGACGGTAGCGATGCTCATGAAGAACACCATCAAGGCCGCCAAGAACATTCTGCTGTATCCGCCCGAGAGGATCCGCCTGGCAGCTGCGTCGTAAAACACTCTTTCCCCCCCCGTTGGCCCGGCTCCAGGAGCACCAGTACATTCCAGTCCCAAGCACTACCACCCCGCCAAATCTTTGGGGTTTTTGACTTGACTGCTTGGCATGGTTTTAAATTGGGGTTTTTTTGTTTTGTTTTTTTTGCACCCAAATCAGAAATGCGGCCGCCACTTCCCTTGCCTGATCGAAATTGTTACCTTCGACCTGCAGTGACGTTACATACAACCACGTGGCGGCTCCGTTACTTTTTAACGCCAAGTGGTTACATTTATTTCATGCAGTTATGTTCATGATTGATTTTAAACACCTGCAAGTATTCTCCCCTCACTCAACCCCCAAAAATGTGTGCTTTTGGAGAAACTTGTTAAATTTGTATAGCCACAATAATTTAATATTTAAAAGTCTGGCGAGGCAGCAGTATGCAATGTTGAGTTATCGAGGTCAATGCCCGCTTTTCAGCGTTTAGTTTTTTCAGAAAGGCTAAGGGCTAAGATGTTCTCAAATGCGTTCTCAAGAGCAATATTTTAAAATAAATATTCCAAATGCTTCTTTGTCTTCATTTCATTGTTTCTTACATTAGTAACACCATGACATTAAACACTGGGTTTGATCATAGAAAGTCATGACATGATCAGATGAAGCAGGACATTGGCGTGGGGATTATAAATAATTGAGAAAGACTGAATCAGGCTTTATTTTCCTTAGTTTTAACATTGAACATGAAACAAAATAATATAAAAGTAAGAAACGGTGTACAATGTCATTCTTTTTCTCTTTGCAATGGCATCTCATAGGCGTTTACAACGACGTAATCAGACATGGCCTCATTCGTTAAAATAAATATAAATAAAATAAATATTCGTATAAATCTGTGTAAGACAGGGTGTTACATTTGTTACATTATTTTTGGGTTAGGCTTCCAAAAAACGAACGTAAACATTTCTGCGCTAGGAACCAAGTATCGTGTGAACACTTCACCTACGTACACAAACAGCGACGGACACACTTCCGCCGAGCACGACGCCAGTCCGCCGGGTTGTTCCGCTGTTTGAAATCTCGCCGTTTAGCTCGATGTCCGCGTCGCGTGCGGTCTAGTCCTGTTCACGAGACCATGGACCGCAGCACGTCGCGAGAGAAGCTCCCGGGAGGCTCAAGCAGGCCAGGGAGGAAGAAGAAGGAAGACAAAAAGAAGTCGAGGAAGAGGTCCTCCTCCTCTTCGTCGTCCTCCTCGTCGTCGTCCTCGTCCAGCAGGAGTCGGAGTCCGAGAACATCCACAGCAGCAGCAGCTCCCCGGATGAGCCAAGGTGACGCCGACGTGTGGTTATGAGTACTGAGCAGTCGCTGCATCAAGAAGCTCTCTGTGCGCTCACTGAAAGAGACGCTCATAAATATCCTTCAGGCAGGAACATAACATTAGTAACATAACATACATTACTATCATAACATAACTAACATAACATTACTAACATTACATAACTAACAGTACATTACTAACATAACATACAGAACTAACATAACTTTACTAACATAACATACCTTACTATCATAACATAACATTAGTAACATAACAGTACTATCATAACATACCTTACTATCATAACATAACTAACATAACATTACTAACATAACATACATTACTATCATAACATAACAGTACATTACTATCATAACATACATAACATACATTACTATCATAACATACATAACATACATTACTATCATAACATAACTAACATAACATTACATAACTAACATAAGTCCATTACTAACATAACATACAGTACTATCATAACATACATAACATTACTAACATAACAGTACATTACTAACACAACATACATTACTATCATAACATAACTAACATAACATTACATAACTAACAACAGTACATTACTAACATAACATACATTACGATCATAACATACATAACTATCATAACTAACATAACATTACTAACATAACAGTACATTACTAACATAACAGTACATTACTAACATAACATACATTACTATCATAACATAACTAACATAACATTACTAGCATAACAGTACATTACTAACATAACAGTACATTACTAACATAACATACATTACGATCATAACATACATAACTATCATAACTAACATAACATTACTAGCATAACAGTACATTACTAGCATAACAGTACATTACTAACATAACATACATTACTATCATAACATTACTAACATAACATTACATAACATTACTGATGGCTCCATTGGGTTGAGGTCTGCNGAGAAGACTGGACCCTGGAAGTTGTGTTTGCGTTGGGTTTCTATCCTTGCGTCTCCTAACAACAGTGGAATCTTGTTGCCAGGGATTCCAAACCTGATCACGGCGGACATGATCAAAGAAGGAGCGGCAGTCATCGACGTCGGAATCAACAGAGTACTGGACCCCCTGACTGGCAAGAGCCGGCTGGTCGGAGACGTCGATTTTGAAGGTAAGCGGGAGCCAAACGTTTGCGCAAATAAGAATTCCATGCATCGTCATATCATGTTTTTCGTACACATGTCTTTACGTTAAATTCCACTCATACAGTCAGTGACATTCACCGATGAACTTTTTAATTTATTTAATTTCATTTATTTATTTGTAGGTGTACGACAAAAGGCTGGTTTCATCACCCCAGTGCCCGGCGGTGTGGGGCCCATGACGGTAGCGATGCTCATGAAGAACACCATCAAGGCCGCCAAGAACATTCTGCTGTATCCGCCCGAGAGGATCCGCCTGGCAGCTGCGTCGTAAAACACTCTTTTCCCCCCCGTTGGCCCGGCTCCAGGAGCACCAGTACATTCCAGTCCCAAGCACTACCACCCCGCCAAATCTTTGGGGTTTTTGACTTGACTGCTTGGCATGGTTTTAAATTGGGGTTTTTTTTGTTTTGTTTTTTTTTGCACCCAAATCAGAAATGCGGCCGCCACTTCCCTTGCCTGATCGAAATTGTTACCTTCGACCTGCAGTGACGTTACATACAACCACGTGGCGGCTCCGTTACTTTTTAACGCCAAGTGGTTACATTTATTTCATGCAGTTATGTTCATGATTGATTTTAAACACCTGCAAGTATTCTCCCCTCACTCAACCCCCAAAAATGTGTGCTTTTGGAGAAACTTGTTAAATTTGTATAGCCACAATAATTTAATATTTAAAAGTCTGGCGAGGCAGCAGTATGCAATGTTGAGTTATCGAGGTCAATGCCCGCTTTTCAGCGTTTAGTTTTTTCAGAAAGGCTAAGGGCTAAGATGTTCTCAAATGCGTTCTCAAGAGCAATATTTTAAAATAAATATTCCAAATGCTTCTTTGTCTTCATTTGATTGTTTCTTACATTAGTAACACCATGACATTAAACACTGGGTTTGATCATAGAAAGTCATGACATGATCAGATGAAGCAGGGACATTGGCGTGGGGATTTATAAATAATTGAGAAAGACTGAATCAGCTTTATTTCCTTAGTTTTAACATTGAACATGAAACAAAATAATATAAAAGTAAGAAACGGTGTACAATGTCATTCTTTTTCTCTTTGCAATGGCATCTCATAGGCGTTTACAACGACGTAATCAGACATGGCCTCATTCGTTAAAATAAATATAAATAAAATAAATATTCGTATAAATCTGTGTAAGACAGGGTGTTACATTTGTTACATTATTTTTGGGTTAGGCTTCCAAAAAACGAACGTAAACATTTCTGCGCTAGGAACCAAGTATCGTGTGAACACTTCACCTACACAAAGAGCGACGGACACACTTCCGCCGAGCACGACGCCAGTCCGCCGGGTTGTTCCGCTGTTTGAAATCTCGCCGTTTAGCTCGATGTCCGCGTCGCGTGCGGTCTAGTCCTGTTCACGAGACCATGGACCGCAGCACGTCGCGAGAGAAGCTCCCGGGAGGCTCAAGCAGGCCAGGGAGGAAGAAGAAGGAAGACAAAAAGAAGTCGAGGAAGAGGTCCTCCTCCTCTTCGTCGTCCTCCTCGTCGTCGTCCTCGTCCAGCAGGAGTCGGAGTCCGAGAACATCCACAGCAGCAGCAGCTCCCCGGATGAGCCAAGGTGACGACGACGTGTGGTTATGAGTACTGAGCAGTCGCTGCATCAAGAAGCTCTCTGTGCGCTCACTGAAAGAGACGCTCATAAATATCCTTCAGGCAGGAACATAACATTAGTAACATAACATACATTACTATCATAACATAACTAGCATAACATACATTACTATCAACATACATAACATACATTACTATCATAACATAACATTACATAACTAACATAAGTCCATTACTAACATAACATACAGTACTATCAACATACATTACTATCATAACTAACATAACATTACTAACATAACAGTACATTACTAACATAACATACATTACTATCATAACATACATTACTATCATAACTAACATAACATTACTAACATAACAGTACATTACTAACATAACATACATTACTATCATAACATAACTAACATAACATTACATAACTAACATAACAGTACATTACTAACATAACATACATTACGATCATAACATACATAACTATCATAACTAACATAACATTACTAACATAACAGTACATTACTAACATAACATACATTACTATCATAACATAACTAACATAACATTACATAACTAACATAACAGTACATTACTAACATAACATACATTACGATCATAACATACATAACTAACATAACATATATTACTATCATAACTAACATAACAGTACATTACTAGCATAACAGTACATTACTAACATAACATACATTACTATCATAACATACATTACTATCATAACATTACTAACATAACATTACATAACATTACTGATGGCTCCATTGGGTTGAGGTCTGCCAGTGCACCAGTAGAGACACAACTAGTCCAGTAAATACACATGGACCATGCTCTCGTTATCATGTGCTATACTATTATTATTATTATGTTATCTATAAATATTACCTATAATACTACCTCTCATCATCGTGTGAAATATTCTTAATGTTATGTCCAATACCTCTCCTACATTACCTTTCAACATTATGTGTAATATTCTTAATATTCTTTCTATCAGGTGCAATACGTCCACTAACCAATATTGTTATAACAGTATTACACTTCAATTATGCCAAATTGTCTTTGCCGTCTGAATATCTTATCTTGCCTATATATTTGTATATTTTGACTGTACATTTGTAAATCTGTTAGTTTATTTTTAGTTTTATTGTACTGTATTGCTATGCAACCTGGCACAAAAATGTCCTTAGGAATTAATAAAGTTCGAACTTATCTTAACTTAATAAAACCCACCTAATGTTAAAACAGCTGAACAGGAAGTTACGTTACCGTGCTACTAACTAGCTGTGAAAAGGGCCTCTACTTTTTTTTTATGTCAATCATGAATGTTCTTAATCTCCTCCTGCACCCTTTTTACTGCAGATACTAAAACAAAAAGGAAAAGAAGACGCAGTTCGTCATCCTCCTCATCCTCCAGTTCCTCCTCATCGTCCTCCACGTCCAGTGATGAAAAAGCAAAGCGGAAGAAGAAGAAGGCAAAGAAAAGGAAGCTCAAAAAGGAGAAGGCTAAGCTCAAAAAGCTAAAGAAGCAGCAGAAGAGGAAAGAAAAGAAATTGGCCAAAAAATTGGCGAAGAAGACTGAGGCTCCGGTTGTGCCCCCTCCACCGGTGGAGACCATCCCCTCGTTCCTGGAGACGTGGCAGAGTGATGAGGCCGCCGCTGAGCTCGGACCTGGTATGGTCCAATCCTCGTCTAAAAGTGACTGAACCATAATAGTATTCCCTGCGTGGGATGTTACATTGCATGTGTTGTGTCTACAGTTATGACCGACGAGCAGAAGGCCAGACTGTCCACCAAGAGGCCTCTGACCAAGGAGGAGTATGAAGCCAGGCAGAGCATCATCCGCAGGGTGGTGGACCCAGAGTCGGGACGCACCAGGTCTGTTGTTCAGGAGCACGTTTCTGGGTCATGGCAAAATATTAGTTGAGCCGACTCCCCCGCCTGACTTGGAACAGTCCAAGTGACAGCCGGTCCTGGTGAAGAACCAATAGAGCGCACCATACTAGCCCTCTTGTTTAGCTTGTAATGGAAAAATAACAGCAACAGGAAGGATTGGCACAGGTTGTAGCTTCCTGCCAACTGATGACCCAGTATGACTGACTTTAACGCCCACAGTGGGAGAAGGCTGATCTCATTCTGTCATCTCACAGTAGTGTTGGGCCTATATCAATATTGTGATATGAGACTAGATATCCTCTTGATACGGCATAACTGTTTTCTTTTCCTGGCTCGACAGCCTCAGTTAAGTCAACTTACCAGACTGTTAAAGCTGTTAATGTCTAGTGTGGCATAGTTGGTTTCGCAAGAGTTAAGTCACTCTACTGCAGTGGTACGTCATATGAAATCTTGTGTTCATGTGGCAATATCGTGAGATATATATACAGTATATACTATATATACAGTATATACACAACACACACGTTTGTCATTAGATATTAAATTACCTATATCGGGACCGAAGACTTATCACCCAGCTCTATCGCACACCTCACATGACATACTAATCGTGAGGCGGTCAAGATGGCACACACTGGGCCATCTTGACTTGTCTTGTTGCGATCCCACTGGGAGGAGGTGTTATCTTGCATCTAGTTAATAGAACTTAGAACTTGCTTCATGCTGGTTTTAGTCCTCGACGTTCAATGAATGCAATCTCTTATTGCACGTTATTTTCTCAGACTGGTGAGGGGAGAAGGGGAGATCATTGAGGAGATGGTCACCAAAGAGAAACACAAAGACATCAACAAGGTAAAACACCCTGTTAAATTACCCACTGTATGTATACATGATTTAATGAGCCAAATCATTATATATACAGTATAGTGTCTTAACAATGTAACCTCTCACCCGCAGCAATCCACGAAGGGAGACGGGAACGCATTTCAGAAGAAAATGGGCCTCAATCGGAAGAGAGAGGTCAAGTAGGTTTCTTCCCAAGCGGATATGGTTGTTGCTGGGGCGTGTGCAGTCTGAACTGGAAGGGGGACCTGGCTCACACCTCGTCTCATCTAGTGTGAGTGTGGTTTCCTTAGTTTTGCAAGCGGTTGAGTGACCGCAGCGGGGCGAGGCACCCATCTCACACGCTTGTTTCCGTGATGCTCGGCTGGCGTCGGTTGCTGCGTCTCAACAGATCCGTCTGCTGCTTGGAATGCCGTTCAGCAAGCCTAGACGCTGCAAGACATGTCTGACATCTTGATTAGTTTAGTTTTTTTACCGACATGATTTTGTTTTTTAATGCAACGCTGATAAGCTGCGTATACTTGTTGTATTTGTACTCAACAAGAAATAGCAATGATTTGGATCTTAATTTTCCCAAATAAAATAAAAAGTATCAACAAATGATTGAGTCTTTCCTTTCAAGTCCTTATCACACAATCAATGATTGTGTTGTGATCATAAAAAAGCCATAGCCCACTCTACCAGGGTAACCGGATCAGTGGCCTGTAGGAGATCTGTACTGCATACTGTGAACTACATACATACTTGGTCAACTCATACCGACATTCCTACAATGACCTCCTTTGCATAGACATGCTGCTATATGTTATGTCTATATGTTCCATTTCTATTTTGCACAGTTCTATTTCTATTTTGCTAGTCCTACTTCTATTTTGTAGTCTTTTATAATTACTGTCAGGCGTTTTGCACAAAAGGTTTTTCACTCACTGCTTATATTCACGTGTAAATTGTGAAGTGACAATAAAATACTTGAAACTTATATGTGCATGTGTAGGATGGACATACCTTTTCAAAAGATATACATACCAGAATACAAAGTGCAATTTGTAGGAAAACATTCACAAAATGTGTGACTGTGTTTCATGAGCAGTAAAGCAGTAAAACATGTTTGGTTTTCTCAACATGGAGGGGTGGCCCAAAGAAAGACAAAACATTTCTTTAGTTGTTCTTCATATGTTATTTACACACTGTACATACAAACATGGGAATGGATAAAAATCAAGTTATCCAAAACCTAAAGAAAACGAAACACCTTGTGCAATGAAAATATTTCCCAAGTTTTTCCAAATGCATTGTATTTACAGCCTGCAAGAATAAGCGGTTTGTGCACTCTTGGCGGGGCATTGCACATTGGGTCTGAAATCATGGTCGGACTGTTTCATGTTCTTAACCTATCAAGTTAAAAATAGTTTCTTGGGACACACGAAACCCAGTTGTGTAAGCTAGCATATCCTCCCAACATACGTCAAAAATAGATTCAACTTTTTTTTTTTATTACCTTGCTTGAGTATTACGTGAACTGAAACCTATAGTTTTTTTGTGTGTAAAGTGTCCTCCTATTACCGTATGGCACATTGTGCATGGGTGTCATGCACCCGGTCCACGAGGTCACGTTATAAATACTGCTGGTGGAGCAGCGCTTGACAACCTGGGCCTCGCTTGGCAGTGGGTCTGTAAGGCAGGGAGAGGAAACCTAAAGGCCTGGTATGTTGTGTGTCTGCAGCAGAAGCACACCACACTGCCCGGAGGCTTGGCTTGATTGCACATGTTAAACCGACTTTACATTCTCGGGATCAAATGTGTTAACGATTGGCAATGTTTTATTTTAACGTCGCCTATTCTGGAATTTGTGACTTGGCGCCGATGAAGCACGTTTCCTACAACAGGGATCATATGCTGGGTTGCATACATTAAGGGCGGGGCTGCTGCAGACTGGAACATTATGTACAAGTTACGACGCCTCGTCTTCAAACACCATCTCAAATGGCGCCATCTGGACAGTGGACAGCGTATTACACTTGTTACAATACAAGTTATGTGCTTTTGAGTAAATCATGTATTTTCAGATGATTTCCACACTGGAAACTTACATTTTCCCTCTTAAATAGGCCTTGGTACAAGGTATCAGCCGGAAACAGAGGCAACATAGTGATAGTAAATATTTACGTTCCAAATGAAGCATGAGGTCTCTACTAGGCCTACTGTAGAACAACACTAGTCTGGACTTGGTTTATTATGTAATAGTCTTTCTTCCACGCCCTTCGTTATCCCCCACACCTGACACCAACGTACTCATCCGATCCACAACCTGCCTGACCGGCCAGACACCTTCACATGGTCATGTGTCACGGAGCTCCAGCAAGCATGTACCAAGGGCCTGTCTTTAGACACGTGACCCTTCACCTGATTGTCAATGCACCTTCACAACCTCGGCACGACCCTGGCTCGCTGTGTGGTACGGAGTGGTTAATATTGCACATTTCCCAGCGCGTTTCAGCAGAGTTTGGTACACTACATACACCCCGACCCCCAGGTAGGGGGTCTGTACATCGTTTGAAACGAATAAACCAGATAATGGCGATACCACTTTGACCAAACGGCACAGCATGAATTCTGAACCCTGTGGAATTCATTTAAAATCACGTTCGGAACCTTTTGAAAGCATATGGTACAGAAGTTTACAACTCACCAACGTATCTTCCTGTGAAGATGTTACAATTGTCAGAGCGACCTTAGCCTAAAAAGAAGAATCTAAAAACACATTCATTGCCAGCATAGGAATACCACGAGGATCGTCATACCTTGACATTTCCAAAAAGAGATCAGAATAATCATACGCTATACTCCACAAGCTAGCAGTGCCGTCGATGCAATTCTGGTGATTGGAAAGCAGAAACAAGGTATCACAGGTACAATACTGTGCCAGGCAAAGACATTAGTATTGGCTACTGCAAATCAAATACAGAAAAAAAAACATAAGTCTAAAATGAATCACAATAAACAAGCTAAAATAACCTGAAAACACCCTACCCCCAGAAAATCGGTATGCTTAAAGATCTCTGTAATCATTTAAATAACAATAAAGTGGATGTGTACTGAATGGGATGGCGTTTTGTTCCAGAAGACACTCGAGTCTGGTCGCCCAAGGAGGAACCAGCTACCAGATCTACACTACTATAGAACATTACAGGATGAAGGAACGCTATATACAGGCCTCGCTGCTCGGCCTTTATGTACCACCAGCGGTGCCGCGCTCACACGGTACAACACGTTCACAGATTATACAGCATGTCGTCCCGTAGAGCGTCTGTTGTTGGCACAAACAGCACACAGCAGCAGCGCAGTCTTGTGCGACCCGCCGCGGGTGTTGCAGTCGTGTCCTGTGACCGCATACATACCACTAACATGTGGAAACATGGCGACAGAAAAACCAGGAAACAGTCTGTCTTCGCCGTAGTTTAAAGGGTCAAATTTTAGTCTTTTTTCCACGTGTTGGTTCCCCCCCCTTGTGTGATGTTCAGAGTATCCTGAGTCCGCGAGGAGTCGATAAAACCGGGAAGAACGGAAATGCATAGATTGTTTCTCTTGCCATAATGGCACAAACGCGAGCAACGTTTCACATTGCTGCCAATGTTTTCAATAGGCTATTACATAAAATCCATATTCAAATCATTGAATCTGAGAACTAAAATAACGGACAGCACAAAGTATCTGTAAAGTGCCTAAATGTTCACAATATCCACTAGCGACAGCTAAAATGGTTGGTGTACTTTGTTGGATGGACTATGTTAACCAAGAAAAAAAAAACAGTCCAGTTGTCCCCGAGATGTCCAGGATCAAGGCCCGCCATCTGGTTATCACATACAAGGACTTTTCCTTAAAATAGCAACTTCATTCATAGCGTTAGCCAAATGTCAACTTGCAGGGACTGGGGCAGTCAGCCACAGCAGTGGAAAGTTCCACAGGGAAGGCCGCCCAAAGGGCTGTCAGAGAGGGCTGCTCTCTGAAGCACAACGTCTGCCCTGTACCACGAGGGGGCGCCAGTCTGCAAAAACCCATACAGGAGGCCATGTTGCAAGTCAGATGACACACTGGCCCATTATCAATGTTGTATTAAAGACACAATAATATATTACCCAGTAGTTTACAAGTAGGAAAAAGTCAGAACCGTGACTAGATCTATTTATGGACAAGTTCTTGGCTTTCTAAAGTTGTGAAAAATATTTAAATGATTCATTTTCTTAAAAAACAAACAAAACTACTGGTGGTTTGGTTGATAAAACGAGAGATTGTTTATGGTGTTGTTTTTTATAAACAGTTTGTAGCACCAAAACAATCCTCCATTCTCATCTGGTACAAAGCCACCCACTTTAATCCCATCTTTAAGAAAAAAACGTTCGAAGCCATCTTTAAACGGCGATGCACCACTTTAAAAAATTTTAAATGAAAAGGCCCTCATTTGGGGTGGGAGAACGCCCGGCTCCAGCTTCGTGCTGGCTGCTGCGGCCCCAGCAGCTAGCCGTGATGCTCATGCTACGCTGGGCGGCGGCGGGCCCGGCCCCCGCTCCCCCGGCCCCTGGCTCTGGGCCCTCTCCAGCCTCTCCCGCTCCAGACGCTCGCTGTCCGACTGGCTCTGGCGTGCGCTCCGGCGGCCACTGGGGGCGGCGACGGTGGGCGAGCTGGGGACGGGCTGGGCCGAGATGGTGCGCAGCAGGTGGTTCCTCTTGCGCAGTGAAGTCGCTGTTGGTGCCCCAGGCGAAGCTGCTCTTGCGCAGCACATGCGAGCGCTGCCCGCTGGCCTTGGCGGGCGCGCCGCCCCGGTGGGTGGTGGTACTCCAGCTGGGACAGGTGGGCCGCATAGCCCTCCGTGATGAACTGAGAGAGGGAGGGAGGGAAGAGAGAGATAGGGGAATAGAAGAGAGAGGTAGGGAGGCAGAGAGAGAGGGGGGGGGAGGCAGAGAGAGGAGAGAGGGAGAACAGAAAGCGCGGGTGGGAGGGGAGAGAGGGAGAAGAGGCAGAGAGAGAAGGAGGGAGGGAGGGAGGGAGGGAGGGAGGGGGAAGAGCACAGAGAGAGGTAGAGAGAGAGAGACAAGGGGGGTGGGAGGTAGCAGAAAGAGAGGAGATGATCTGTCATAGAAGTTCCCAGTATTGCTCACGGAGACATAAAGGGAGCATGTATTTTGGACTTGCGTGCGTTGGCTCCGGTGGGCTCCAAACAGTACCTGGCACTGCTGCTGCATCTTCTTGGAGGGCCTGCCCACGATGTAGATCTGGGAGGGGCCCAGGCCGATGGCGGTGTACACCGAAATGTCTTTGGTTGAACCGTAGCCAGCGAATATCTTCATGTGAGCCTGCCAACCGCACAACAGAGAGGAGGATGAGAGGATTGGCTGTGAACAACAGCGTGCGATCTGTGTATTCATCACAACAAATGGATTATTTTTGGGAATGTCAAAATATCACAGATAGGAAAGTTATAATGATCTTTATAATGGTGTTTTGAACATTTAATAATGCACACATGAAAGACTGCGAGGAGATTGACGAGAATGGCCACTTTATGTGGTGTGTGGCATCGTCAACTGCCACAGTAGGATTTGCCGGCATCATCAGACGTTCCAGACGGGCTCACCTCGGTGAGGGACTTGAGGAAGTTGGCCTTGTGTCTCAGTGGGTCGTGGACCAGGCCGTCGCAGAAGGACACGATGCCGTGGGGGAAGTTGTGCTGGGAGAGCCAGGCGACCACGCGCTGCTTCTGCATGTCGGGCCGGCCCGTCACGTAGATGATCAGGTAGCCCAGGTCCTGCCAGTGTCTGCAGCCACACAGGAGGAGAACGGGGACGGGGGCACAAAATGGAGACAAGCTTGTATACTTGGGGCAGAGGGAAAGCACATAACATTGACCTTAGTGTTGTGAGAGAGGCTAACAGACAAGACAGGACAATTCATTCAAATTGTCCTGCGTCACAAATGAAGCCATAGTTAGTCATCGGCCACACGCGTATATTATGCAGTGCCAACAAAAACTCTCCCAGGTCCGATAATCATAGAATAATGAGTCCTGCTCAAATGTACTCCCATTAAAAACTAACCATGTGGTCTCAGTAAGGCTGCACAGTGCTAATGATAACGCTATGAGGTGTGCAGCCCTCTGAGTGTCTGAGTGTTCGTTACAACATGGACACCCAAAAATTGTTTTTCACCTTGCCTATATTTTTATATTTGTATATTTTGACTGTATATTTGTAAATCTGTTAGTTTATTTTTATTATTCTGTTGATTTCTCTATTGTTTTATTGTACTGTATTGTTATGCAACCTGGCACAAGAATTTCCTTCGGGATTAATAAAGTTCTATCTATCTATCTCTCTATATGTATCTCTCTCTCTCTATCTATCTGTCTGTCTATCTATCTATCTATCTTCTATTCTTTATCATCTATTGTTTATTTATTTTTACTTTATACTTCTTTTTTATTGCCTTGTTGCCTACTTGCTTATATGAAAATGTGCTGTTTATTTGACTATTTGCTGTTTACTTGCCTGTTTTGCCCAATTTGCCTATTTTGTTCATATTTCTCATTCCTAAAAAAAAAAAGCTGCTTTCTTTTGCTGTAAAGACTGTAAATAGTGTGGATATTCATTCTTTCCTTCAATTTGTGATATTTGTGATATTTGTATTGTTCTGTTGCACATTCCGCTGGGCATCACCACACATCCTATATGTGTATGTGACGATTAAACTTCTTGAATCTTGAATCTTGAATCTTGATATGCAGTGCCAACAAAAACTCTCCCAGGTCCGATAATCATAGAATAATGAGTCCTGCTCAAATGTACTCCCATTAAAAACTAACCATGTGGTCTCAGTAAGGCTGCACAGTGCTAATGATAACGCTATGAGGTGTGCAGCCCTCTGAGTGTCTGAGTGTTCGTTAAAGGTGTATCTGAGTGGTGATTAAAAGGTGCTCCCTCAGTGCCCCCTCACCTGACCACGTCCACGGCCCCGGCCCGCACTTTGGGGTCGCTGCCCATGATGGAGACGCTGGCGGCGAATGAGCCGTCGATGCTGAACACCACAAACTCCGTCCCACGTGGCAGCACCGTCAGGTAGCTGTCGGCAAACGTGTGGTCACCCCTAGGGGAGGCAGAGAGAGAGAGAGAGAGAGAGAGAGAGAGAGAGAGAGAGAGAGAGAGAGAGAGAGAGATGAGGAGAGAGAGAGAAGAGAGAGAGAGAGAGAGAGAGGAGCGAGAGAGAGGAGAGAGAGAGAGGGAGAGAGGAGAGAGAGAGGAGGAGAGAGAGAGAGAGAGAGAGAGAGAAGAGAGTGTTTATTATTTGAGTCAGTCTCAGGTCATCGTATTGGACTCCCAGCACCAGTTACACAGTGAGTTTAGTTTGCTCCCTTCAAGGCGTAGATTTTATCAACTGGGAGGCAAGACCAATAGATATAAGGGATCTTTTATCTCATCAGTGCCTTTTTAAACAAAATGGGTTTCAGCTTGGTTTTTATGGCTTTTCTTGATAGTCTGGTGACAAATGGAAATGACAATTAGCGACATTTGTGCTAGCTGTGTTCGTATGTATGTATGTATGTTTATTATTTTTGTATGACTATTTATTGCCCCTTGAGGACATTAAAGCTTTCTTCTACTACTATTTATATGCTTTGGCAACACATTTTTTTATTTAAATGTCATGACAAAGCTTTATATCTATTTCTATAGTTATCTTTCCATCTCTATTGAGGAGAGGAGAGAGAGGAGGCATTAGAGTTCCAACAGAGCGGGAGAGATGAACTCTATGAAGACACGTACCTGACCACCATCTTGATGGGGTAGACACCCACGCCCAGCCGCTGGCCCTCGGGCAGCAGGAAGGAGACGCGCCCACTGCTGTTGGTCACCTCCGTGTCGAAGTGCACCCACTCACCGGAGGGGGGCTGCGCCATGATGTGGAGGTCCACCTACAATGCACACCACACGGCTGAGTGAGCGAGTGCACACACACACGCGCGCACGGGCACACACACACACACACACACACACACACACACACACACACACACACACACACACACACACACACACACACACACACACATCACGTCGTCCGAGCACCCTTGGAGGTGCTTACTATTTTAGAAGCGGGGGGTGGGGGGTCTTGGTTCACCTTCTCTCCGGTCAGCGTGACCCATGTCCAGGGGTCCGTACATGAAGCGGCCCGTCAACAGCTGCTGGCCGCCCTCCGTGGACACGGCGTCGCTCACGCGATGGTTGGCCGTCACATTCTGCCCCAGGAACAGACAGAGAGAGATGCATTTCCAGTGAGACCCACCCTTGTTGGGTGTTAGCCTAAGTAGAGGTCTTGTCAAGTCAAGTCAATTGTATTTGTATAGCCCTTAATCACAGTTAAAGGGCTTTACAGACCATATGATTATGGGTCATGTGATTATGACACCCCCCCAGCCCTAGCCCCACTAAGGGCAAGAAACGACTCCCTTAATTAACAAGGAAGACATCTGGAGCAGAGTGGGGGATCCCTCCTTCCAGGGATGGTTCAGAGTACAATGGTTGTCATAAGTTTGCATCGTGTGTTTGTGACGAACCCGCAGACTAGATTTGAACCCTGTTCCGACTCTCATTTGGTTTGAGTAGATCTGATGCCCCCCCCCCCATCTCTAGATCTTAGACGCCATCTTCTTCTTACCCGGATCTTGACGTGGGTCCTCTTCCGGAGCCACTTCTCCCGAGGTTTGGACGGAGTGAACTCTGAAACCTCTTTCCCATCCAGCTCCAGGATGCTGGAGTTCTCATGCCTCATGACCTTCAACAGAAAGTGCACTTTTTATTTTAAAGAGTCTGGGGCAATGTAATGACTTTTCATGATTGGCTGAAATTTCAGCCAATCATGAAACGAGCGACTAGATAAATGACTTGTGTGTGTGTGTGTGTGTGTGTGTGTGTGTCTGCACACACAGAGGGTTGCCGTCCCGTCGGTTTGAGGTCAGTCTCTGCAGGTTTTTACCCCCCCCCCCACGCAGAGCTGGCTGGCCGGGGTGTATCTGACGCCCCCTGCTGGTGACCTACCTGCCTCAACAGGAGGGATACCACGTCGGTGGACTCCCAGTAGGAGGCGTGGAAGAGGTGGGGCAGCGCCACGGTGGGGAAGGCCGTGAGCGCGTCGGGACAGTACAGCGCAAAGTCCATCCGCTTGGTTCCCCACCAGCGTGCTGCGACTAGCGGGAAAAACCACATTAACATTAATGACCGGACGACAAAGTGTGTGTGTGTGTGTGTGTGTGTGTGTGCGTGTGTGTATGTGTGCGTGTGGTGCAGTGTGTGGCTGGCGGGTGGAGGGGAGGGGAGGGGGGGGAATGTCCGCCTTTAAACAAAATTAAATCCGTGCAACTTTCCAGCCTGTAGCAGAGAATGAATGCCATTTCAAGAGTTAATTATTAGTAAAAAAAACAAACAAAAAAAACAAAAAAGCTTCTTAAAATGAGAAGAAAGAAAGAGCCGGTTATTACCGCGCAGGATTTGATTTAATGAACCAATGAACCAGATTGGCAGATTGATGAGCTCGGTTAATGGTGTGTAGCAAGAGTGCAACAAGGACTTTAGACGGGAGTCGTTGGAAAGATCAGATACCCTGAATCAGGCTTTTTTTGTGGGAAAACGCCAAGATGTCGAAGCAGGACATGACTTGGACATGATGAAAAGGGGAATGAAATATCCTTCAAATAATGATCATTCATCCCCTCGCTGGTGGCAGAGAACGGCAAGAGAACCCAGAGACAGAACGACGAGAGCACCGACCAACCAGATGAGAGACACTGGCAGAAAGAGACAGAAAGCGAGGTGGCGGCGGGTGGGGGGGGGGTGTGCAGGTGGAGCTAGACTGAGGAGAACTCGGCCAATAGAAAGAGAAGAAGGCTTTGTCGTGGAGGCCCGCAGCAGAGCGCATCCCCCCCCCCCCCGCCGTGGAGTACCTTGGTCCACTTCGGCCTGGGAGTCCAGGGAGATCAGGTCAGAAATGGCGTGTTCCAGCCCGGCGGAGTGACACGGCTCAAACTGGCTCGAGGGGACTCAGACCCCCGCAAGCGTCTTCGTCGGGGTCCGGGCGACGGGCCGAGAACTGGAACCCGGGTCTGAGCCTGACTTTGGGGACCTTGAACCGGGTCTTTTTCGACGCAACTTGGGCGGACTCATCCAGGAAAATTTTGTTTGCGACGTGAGGGGAGTTGGGACAATAGGCTAAACTTTTTGGATTGGTTAGTTGGGCACCGAGCGCTCTATGGACAAGAAGGGAAAAATAAAACATGAGGAAATTATGAGAAATAGTGAAATGATGACCTGATGATGGCTATGAGACGGGCTATCAGACTCATAGATTTGAGTATTTTGTATGATAATATGTGTATGGTTTTCTTTGATGCACACAACAAAAAAAGACCTCTGTGCCCGCCACACACACATCAGCACTGAAAAGGAAGGGTTATGAACAGTTAAAAACACTGAGCCGGTTCCTCAACCATCATGGTATGTTTTAGAATGTAGAACTGCTTTAGGATGGTATCAAGGCTGCGCCTGTGGTATACCTGCTTATCAGAGAAGAAATGCTGTCATTGAAAGAGAAGGGGGGTGCGGGGGGGGGGTGGTGTCAGACAAAATGCACATTGAACATGACAAGGACTGGCCATCGGAGCAAAAACACTGCAAGAGGAGGAGGTGTATGCAGGGATGGCCCAGGGGAGGGAAGCAGAAGTCTGCATGCAAAAACGCCAAACGTTTGATAAATGCAGCAACTCTCCATTGCATTTACATTGAGACAGTGGATCAGAGAGTAACAAGGACATTCATGAGAACTTGAACGAGATGCCTCTTGGGGGGGGGGTGGATTTCAACAAGACATGGACCACAGCTCATGTTGACCTGGTTGTTAGAGTGGTGGGCCGGGCCAGAGCCGAGGAAATTGTTTGGAAACTCTCTGCCAGACGTCCCGCTATCTAACCAGCATGACGCAGCCGACAAAGAACCGAGACAGGCCTGCTGTCCTTCTTCTCCTTACCCCTACCGTAAACTACACCCACCAAACCCTGACTGAACTAATCCATGAGACACTTTTATCCAAAGCGACTTAAAAAGAGTACATTTGTTGAAGGAGACAGCAATATAATCGCTGCGGTACATAAAGATAAGAATTTAGTTGTTTTCGAGCATTCATAGTTACGAGGCTAATAGAACGAGTTTCATAATTGCTAGGTCTGCATAATAGCTGGGATAAGAGCAGACATGCGACTCTGAGCACATTACCAACATCTAAGAATATACAATATGCTAAGCAATGCTAAGTACTATTAATACGTTACGTTATGTTACGTTACCATACGATGATTCAACTCTCTATGATCTCAAGACTCATCAACATAGCCCAGCCACAGCAGTTCAACAGTTCTGGCGTCACGTGGGATGTAAACGGAACCATCTCCATCACAGTCACCTTAACGATTGGGGGGGGGGGAGGGGCATTTTTACACATACCACAACAGACCACCTGTAACAGCATACTTATGAGGGGGCTCATTTACAACCGTTTGTCAGCCATTGTAATTCCAGGCATACGCTTGTCCGCCCCGGAATACACTTGGCCACCGTGGGCTCGTCATGTGGTTAGAAGCAGCATCATGTCCTTGAATGCTCTCCACTAGCTGCTCAGCTCCAGTTTGTCTTGCTAGGTTCTGCTAGGATCCTAGGTTCAGCTTTAGTTAGAAGGCGACGTGTGTGTGTGTGTGTGTGTTTGTATGTGTGTGTGTGTGTGTGTGCAGAGTCAGAGTGAGGAGAGGCAGAGATTTAACAGATAAATAGTGATAGAAATAGAGTGAAAAGAGTTTTTTTGCGAGTGAGTGTGTGTGTGTGTGTGTGTGTGTGAGAGAGAGAGAGTGAGAAAGCAGCATGTCGCGTGGTGAGCACTTACTGTTGGCTATGCTGGCGGCAGTGTAACTGTCTGCCATGCCTGACACCTGGCTGGCAATGCTGACCTCACTGGCCCGCCGCACGGCCCTGAAGTTGGGACCCGTGACGGGGGAGGAGGGGTACGAATTGTCCATGAAGACACCACCATGAGACTGAACAACATCCGCTATTGAGCCAAAACAAGGAGGTCCCATTAGACACAGACATCGCCGGGAAGGGGGGGAAGGGGGGGGAGACGTGAAGCCATAAGGTTTCCACATGGCGGCCAGATCTCTCACGTGGGCAATGGATCCAAATGGAGTCATTTCCCAATGATTTATTTTATTTTCGACAACATTTAAATTATAATCATATGAGACACCCTTAGAAATGACTTTGGATGCTCACGGTTTACAATAGGTTGAAGTTTGGGGTGCCACATTGATGCTCACTTCGAGGGATCCGAGAAATCCCATTGGCCATTGCCGTGGAAACATTATGTTAACGATGCATTCGGAGTGCCAACACATTCAAAGCCTGCTTGAACAGAAACAAATCAAACACAAACACTGATGTGACCTCATGCCACTGAGGCGAGGGCCCCACGCCGTTGGCAAGGGCGGACGGGAACACGACACAAGACGACACGCCAACAGCATGTTCTAGATTAAGGTCATACAGCATTTCCAGAGCGGGTCGCTAGGTAGAGCCCACTATTTATAGATGTATAGCCTGCGTGGCGTCATTAGTTCAATGAAGTTTGTCTCCATGAATATATTCCTGATTTGTATATTCATTCAAATACAAAACAGTGACCACTCCACTCATGTGTTAGCATCACAGAGCGACAAGGCATCGAGCATCAACCACACACCACAACAGCCAGTAAAAGCCCGTCGGCAATGTGGGAAAACCACAACGTGATGCGACACACGGAACGACGATCACACACACACACACACACACACACACAGTGTATGTGGAACATGTGGGGGCTAGGCGAGATGACGGGGGGGTGGGGCGATACAGGAGAGGCTACACACACTCCAGGGTGGTGGTGGTGGTTACGACGGTGGCGGGCGAGGCTCTGTGTGGGCCGTCCTGCCAGTTGAGCACCGGCACGGGGATGCAGGTCTCGCTGATGGTCTCCTGGCAACGCAGCGCCAGGCTGGGCCCGCTGTCGAAAAGCAGCTGGGCGTGGCTCTGCACCGTCTCCACTACCGGTGGACGGGGGCGGGGCGGCGGAGGAGCAGGAGGAGGAGGAGGAGGTCAAGGGGTTGGGGTAGGGGTGGGGTTTAAGGTGAGGGGGTGGGTGTGGTAAGGATGGGGTTTGAGGTAGGGATGACGTAAAAGTAGGAGGGGCAGGGTTTAAGGTGGGAGTGTGGTAAGGGTGGGGTTTGAGGTAGGGATGACGTAGAAGTAGGGGGGGCAGGGTTTAAGGTGAGGGGGTGGGTGTGGTAAGGGTGGGGTTTGAGGAAGAAATAGGGGCAGGGTTTAAGGTGGGGGTGTGGTAAGGGTGGGGTTTGAGGAAGAAGTAGGGGCAGGGTATAAGGTAGGGGTGTGGTAAGGGTGGGGTTTGAGGAAGAAGTAGGGGCAGGGTTTAAGGTGGGGGTGTGGTAAGGGTGGGGATTGAGATAGGGGTGGGGTTGAGTTTCGGGGACAAGATGAAGGTAGAGGTGGGGTTTAAGGTAGGGGTATGGTCAGGGAGTGAGTTAGGTGGAGTTGGAGGTCAGGGTGGGGTTTGAGGACAGGAGGGACGTCAGTGAGTACAGGCGGGGTGGGGGTGGGGGTGAGGTAGAGGCAAGGGTGGGGTTTGAGGTGAGGTAGGGGCGAGGTCATAGAGGTGGGGGTGGCCAGGAATCCGCAGACCCAGGAGCAGGAAACAGAGAAGAGAGAAGAGGAAGGAAGGAAGGAGACATAGAAGAGGAGATGAGGAGAAGACGACAAGGTCGAGCTGAGACCATGAGAGCAGAGAGCAGCGGTGGAGCCCTCAGACTCTCTAGTAGCAACCATGGTGCTGCTGCCCACATGCAGCTCCAGGACAACCCTCCCTAACCAGCCAGCCAGCCAGTCAGCCTGGGCCCTAATGCTGCTGCTGCTGCTGCTTGCTGAGTGTTTGTTGGCTGTTCATGGGCCTAAAAACGGTCTTTAACACATGATGGGTAAATTCACATGTCATTTAGTTGTGGTCCATGTTTTTATGGAGGACAAAAGATGACGAATGAAGCATAAATAAATGAATATATGAAAATAAATATATGAATAAATGCAGAAATGAATAATCAAATAAATATATGAATAAATGCAGAAATTAATAATCAAATAAATAAATGTAGAAATGCATAAATAAATAAATACATGTAAAAATACAGAAATGATTAAGTAATTTTTATTTCGTAATTCATTAATGTAATTAATTATTCATTTCAGAATGTATTTCTAGGCTCAG
>PIJE02002369.1:64117-71687 GCA_002895965.2 Coryphaenoides rupestris | reverse complement strand
GATTAACTCATCAACTTCCATTTGGAGGGAGGGAGGAGAGAGGGGGGGGGGGGGGGGGGGGGGGAGGGGAGAGAGGGAGGGAGAGGGGGGAGAGGAGAGGGGGCACGTCCTCCTTTATCACTTAAATAGAAAGACTCTCCATCTGTCACGGATTAGGGAGACGTTTTACGACGAGTGCGTAGCTATCCGCCAGTAAACAAAGACTCCCACAGTGTGCCGATACCTAAAGTTCGGGTGCCTGTTGGAAGTTTGTTTTTGTTTACTCTCGTTCTTAATCGGACGGGTATTACCTGTCTTTTGCCAAACCGCCGCTCACGGCCCTTCCCTTACTTCCCCGGCACGACTCCGCCCCGAAGACCCAGCCGGCGCAAGCAACAAGCCACCTTTCTTTCCTAATCTGATCCATCCCAGTGACAGGCCGGTCTTACCGCTAATGCCCCCGGCCGGGGATTACGGGCCTTTGCTCGGGGGAAAGACGTAAACAGCTGAGCACCTATTTGCCCGGAGGAAGGGATGCGGGGGGAATTATTAGCGGGACCACCAAGAGATCAAACACACACACACACACCACACAACACATACACACACAACACAAACACATAAAGACACACACATTAACACACAACCATCTATACTGTATATACACACACACACAAACATACACACACAGAAACATAAACACATACACACACATGCACAGACACACACACACACACATGCGCAGACACAGACAGAGCAACACACTATAAATATACTGCAAATGCTATTGCTACACTCCAGTAAAGTGGCTTCTTTAGGGCTACACCAAAGACAGAGGCAGGATGGTGAATAATCTGGTTTATTGTGTGTGTGTGCGTGTGTGTGTGTGTGTGTGTGTGTGTGTGTGTGTTGATGGCTGATTTAGCCTGTGGGCCTTGATTAGGCAATGCACCAGAGGCCTGCAGCCCCGCCTAGCCCAAGACGAACCAGGTCGGGGGCCAGGTGAGGCTGCTTAAACCCAGCCACCAAACACACACACACACACTCCACATATACCGGACATACACACCAACACACGCACCCATGTACTATAGATACAAATTTAAAATAGAAATGCACACACACCACACACACACACACACACACACACACACACACACACACACACACACACACACACACACGCCTAAAGAGCTGTTTCATAACAGGATGGAACAGGGGGAAGCCGTATATACAAAGCCAAAGCGATATTGAACAACTCAAAGGGGCAACAAGACATCTCAGGTTTCTTTCTGTCCTTTCCAAAGCGTTCAAGAGGTAATCCCGGAGCGGGGGGGGGGGAAAGGGGGGCCGTGAGTTCCCCTCTTCATTACCCCGTCCCACCAACACACTCCATTAAGTGGGACAGCCCTGAAGTGCTCGTAATAGGTGCTAGTTGTCCGAGAATTATAATTTTTATCTACCTCTACAGATGTCGGGCCCAGCCAAAACCGCGTGTAGCCTGGGAGTGTCTGAGCCTGTCTGTACACACACACACACACGCACGCACACGCACACACACACACGCACGCACACACACACACACACACTCGTGCGGGCCCCTCAAACGGTGCGTCGCAGACACTGATAGAGCTCTATTACTTTAATATGAAAATTACAACCATGTGAAATTTTTTCTCCCGCGGATCAAACATACACGGCTGCCGACCGCAACATATGGCCGCCCACCCCGCCTCCCCCCCTCCCCCCCCTCACCCCCTCACCCCCTCACCCCCCTCACCCCCTCCAGTTCTCTCTCTCTCTTTCCTCACTTCTCGGTCCCACCCTCACCGTAGATTAGGCTCTTCTTTAGGATTTGCCAAACACATCAGTTGGTGTAGCATCACCCACATCACCCCCCCCACCTCTCTCTCTCTCTCTCTCTCTCTCTCTCTCTCTCTCTCTCGTTCTCCCTCTCTCTCTCTCTCTCTCTCATGAATGTTTTGTTTCATTTTCTCTCTTCTCGTCTATTTTCCCTCGTTTATCTTCGTTGTTTTTTTTGTTTCCTCTCATCGTCTGTTTGTTTTCGTTCTGCCTCCTCTCTCTCTCTCTCTCTCTCTCTCTCTCTCTCTCTCTCTCTCTTTCTCTTTCGCTCTCTCTCTCTCTCTCTCTTTCGCTCTCTCTCTCTCTTTCTCTTTCGCTCTCTCTCTCTCTCTCTCTCTCTCTCTCTCTCTCTCTCTCTCTCTCTCTCTCTCTCCCTCTCTCTCAAGCTCTCTCGCTCTCTCGCTCTCCTGTTCCGAATGGAAATTTTGTGGTCGGTTGGTATTCCGTGTTCCGGGAGATGGGTTTGAATCCCAAAAAAAGTCAGGGCTGGGGGTGGTCGGGGTGTGGGGGGGGGGGGCGTAGGGGATAAGCGGGGGTAATTCGTACTGGTTGGTTCAGCTGGGGATTCTGGGATAAATGGAGCACAGCAAGAGTTGGCCAGTACTACCCTCCTTATATAAAAAATATCAATCTCACACCCACACACACACGCACACGCACACACGCACACACTCACACACACACGCACGCACATGCCCTCATGGTACCCTCTTTCTGAAATACAAGCACATATAACTTTCCCACACACACACACACACACACACACACACACACACACACACACACACACTCACACACACAGGCACACACACACACACACATACACACACTATCCCAGTACGCTGTCCTGATCAAAAATCATAACTTATCATTTACATACTACTCTCCATTACATTTTTCCTTTGTTTGGCCTCAACTCCATATCCCCATTAAGGTAAAGGTAACACACACACACACACACACACGTGGTGCAAGTGAACTAAATATTAACATTGCCGTATGTACCATGTGCCAGAAATATTTGGCAAACAGAATAGAATAATAATAATAATAATAATAATGATAATAAATGAATATAATCGCAAATGATTAGCGGTAGTAATTTCAAAAACCCGAGCCATTACCACCTCACACCCGGCTGTGGCAGAACCACCGCCACCGTGTCCCTCAGAGGCCAGACAGAGGAGTGCCTATATGTACGGCCAGGAAATAATGACATTTATCTGGAATTAACCAGAGCACCTGAAGAGCTCTGTGTGTGTGTGTGTGTGTGTGTGTGTGTGCCTCACCTCGCTGTGCCACGTGGCCCGGCAGCTCAGGATTGACTCTGGGGGGTGGGGGGGGGGGGGGTGAGGGTGGGTGAGACCTCGACAGTCTAGACGCCGTATAAACGATCAAACACTTAATCTCACTCAACAGGTTACAGTTTTTTAAAAACCCACTCCTCACCCCCAACACCCCCAACACCCCAACACCCCCGCCCCCCCCCCCCCTCACCCAACACAATATCCTCCTCCGCTCACCGCCGGGGAGAGAAAGGTGTTGCCACGGCCGCCGCCGCCGCCACCGCCGACGCTTTTCATTTGCTTGTTTTACAGTCGTCGAGACGTGTAAATACATTATGAGCTCAGTCCCCACTGGGTTGGTTCGCTTCCTGTGTCTGGCCTTACCAGCATCTACAATGGCAGCCACTTTGAAAAGCCTGAACTGCGCACACCTGGACAGGAGAGCCGAGGTAGCGCTGTAGCTCGAAACGGGACACTAGACAAGCTGTGTTGTGTGGGATTGACAACAACCCGCCCAGGCATGAAATAGGCCCTCCTAAAACTCGATACGTTACACAGACACACACACACACACACACACACACACACACGCACACACACACACACACACACACACGGCAAGTACCCCTTTAGTACCAAGGAATCCCATGGCACGTCCTTCCATTCCCAGCCAGCCAGTAAGTCAGCGGAAGACCAGCTGATTTTGACTGAATGAAAACTAAACCTGTAGTATACTACAGCAACCTGCCCAGACACAACAGTAACAGCAGCCTGCTTCACCTGATGCCTGCCATGGACTCAGAGGACACGGGGCAAAGGAAAAAACACACACACACACACACACACACACACACACACACACACCAAATGACCACACGAGACACGACCCTTCTTAAATCAAATGTTCAAGGGTGCATAAGAGAAGACAAAACAAAACAGGCCTTGTTGCCGTTGAAACAGGGCAAGGACAAGGACACAAAAAAACTCTTAGCTTGGTTAACCCTAGCCGCTAGTCTTGTAGCCGCTGGTCTGGTAGCCGCTTAGTCTGGTAGCCACTGGTCTGGTAGCCGCTGGTCTGGTAGCCGCTAGTCTTGTAGCCGCTGGTCTGGTAGCCGCTTAGTCTGGTAGCCGCTTAGTCTGGTAGCCGCTGGTCTGGTAGCCGCGGGTCTGGTAGCCGCGGGTCTGGTAGCCGCTGGTCTGGTAGCCGCTGGTCTGGTAGCCGGTTAGTCTGGTAGCCGCTTAGTCTGGTAGCCGCTTAGTCTGGTAGCCGCTGGTCTGGTAGCCGCGGGTCTGGTAGCCGCTGGTCTGGTAGCCGCTGGTCTGGTAGCCGGTTAGTCTGGTAGCCGCTTAGTCTGGTAGCCGCTGGTCTGGTAGCCGCTGGTTTGGTAGCCGCTAGTCTGGTAGCCACGAGTCTGGTAGCCGGTTAGTCTGGTAGCCGGTTAGTCTGGTAGCCGCTGGTCTGGTAGCCGCTAGTCTGGTAGTCGCCCACCACCTCGATCTCAAATGTCAAACATACCTGACCTGTAGTTCTACCGCCGAGATATAATATGAGCCAATGGCCAAGAGCCTGTCAACACGGGATATGCTGATAAATATACAGTACGTTGATCAGAGAGAGTGTGTGTGTGTACTGCATACATGGCTCGGTACACACTGTATATCAATGTATACACACGCTCACACATGCAAAGACATGAGCGGACCGGAGAGCAGCGTAAACACACACACACACAGGGCGTACTTTAGCGGATCTCGGCTACTCCGGGAGAGAAAAACTTCTCGTGGGAGTCACTGGTTGAAGTCATACTCTAACTTCTAAGTTGTTGATGGCTAATATACACAGAATCGTTAAAAAAAGAAAAGAAAAAAAATGATGGCAGCTCGTTGAGGCCGCTGAGACGCGCGGCGTTGCGTTTCACTCGGGGGCCGGGGGCCACGAGACGAGGTTTTGCTAACGTCGCCACGGCAACGCGGGACAACAAGCACAATCGGAGCGGGAAACGAGGCGGGATTTTCCGCTGACGGGAATAATTACGTGTGCGCGCATCTGTCGGTGGGACACGTATCCGTGTGTGATTGTGTTGGATTTCGAGATCCGCTCCTCGTCTCCTGAGCTCTCTCCCTCTCCTCTCTCTCTCTCTCTCTCTCTCTCTCTCTCTCTCTCTCGCGCTCTCTAGTCCAAGAATGAGTTAGTTCTGTGTTATGTGTGTTGTGGGAAATGGGGCGGTTTATGCAAATGTCTCAGGGCAAAGTTACAATAAATGACATAACTGGCTGTCCAATTATCTGATCGCTCGACAGAAAAAAATAATCGCATTGCTGTGCAGCTGTAGCATCTCTCGCTGTGTATCTCTACATCTGCTCTTTTTAAATTAAATCTACGCTATCGTTATATCATAGATCTAACCGCCACTGTTCAGGGAATGAAATTACAGGGCAGATGTTGCTGTTTACATGGCTTGACCTTGAGCGCAGCACTCTGGTCTGATTTGCTTGTGTTGAATGAAAACCGTATTTCTCCAATCCAGACAAAACGATGCGAGTATAAGAATGTACACTTTTCCGACATTTTTGCACCACCAGCCGCCAGAGTTGTTTAGAGTTTATGTTGAGAAGAATACTGTTTAGAAGAATACTTTTTACTGCACTTATGAGGTACTATCTTACTAATCGTTGTTTTAGAATTTATGTTTCGAAGAATACTGCACGAATCAATGGGGAGTCAGCATTCCATTGTTCTTGTTACATATGACCTGAGGGTACCTGAGGGTACACATAGTGGAGGCAATTCATCAAATTGCTGCCCAGATAGCGAATGCTTTCTCTGAAGAAGCCGTGTTTTTGAACAAAAAAACCCCAAAAACTTCAGTGAATTCAAGATTCAAGATTCATGATTCAACAACTTTGGTGGTCACATACACATGCAGGATATGCAGTGAAATGAAAGAAGTGGCGATGCCCAGCGGAATGTGCAACGGAACAAGCGGAATGTGTATTTGTACTTGATTGTGAGGAGGTATTCTTTTGGTTGAAACTGAACCCGGTACTCTGCTATGTCTACAGCGGATGGTGTTAAAAGAACATTCCGCACAAGAGCGAGATTGGAGAGAGAGAGAAAGAGAGAGAGAGAGAGAGAGAGAGAGAGAGAGAGAGAGAGAGAGAACGAGAGAGGGTGAGAGAGAAAAGAAAGAGAGAGAGAGAGAGAGAGTAGGGAACATACTAAGACAGGCAGGGAAAAGGCTTGACAAAAGCGAAGGGATACAAGCCAACTGCGTGCCTCACCCTTGGATTCTGCTGTGTCAACTCACCACCTTCCATTCATACACCCGCAGCCCCACTCCCCCACTCCCTCACCGCCACCCTCCCACCCTCCACTCCCTCCCTCCCTCCACTCCCTCCACTCCCACTACTATGACAGGAGCGCTGAGTGATGGGGAGAGATGTCGGCCGCGGCGGTGGGAGGCAGAATGTGTGGGACGGTGGCTCCGGCGTGATCCCAATGCTCACGTTTTTCACAATAACTCCGACTCTGACATCTGCATGGACCAGGTACACACAAGCCACTCTGCGTTGCCTCACATACAGCATGACCCCCCGCCCCGTACATCTGCAAACAAGGACTCAGAAACACACACCACACACACACACACACACACACACACACACACACACACACACACACACACACACACACACACACACACACACACACACACACGGCATCATCTATTGGAGATAGACAGTGTTTTTCGAAATGTTCTCTCTCCCTTTTTGCCCCTCTCTGTCTCTCTCTCTCATCCTCTCTCTTAGTCTCTTGCTCTTACTTTTTCCGTCTGTCTGTCTGTCTGTCTGTCTCTCTCTCTCTCTCTCTCTCTCTCTCCGTCTCTCTCTCTCTCTCTCTGTAGGCACAACAAGGAGCTCATTGAGTAAGTCGTAAACATGGCCGCTAAGCCCTCCTGATTGCTGGGCCAGGGCTTGTACTTCCTCAGGCCACCCTCGGGTCCGTACCCCACCCCCTCACCCCCTCACCCCTCACCTACACATCTTCTCCTTTCTTTCTTTCTTTCTTTCTTTCTTTATTTCTTTCTTTCTCTCTTTCTCTCTTTCTTTCAGTCCCTTTCTTTCTTTCTTGCCTTCCGTCTTGTGAATTGTTTGTTCGTTCATTTTTCTTTTCTCAAACTTCTCGCTTCTAAGTGCGTGAAAAGAAAAGTGCACACTTCATTCACACGTACTTGTATGTTGTTTGTACGTCCTGACACTTAAAAATAGAACCAAGCGTTAGCAATTATGAGTGCTTGAATTTTGTTCCATGAACGTAGATGTTATGAGTGAGTGAAACTTGTTCTCTTGGAATCTCGGCAACATACTGTCTATATAGTTGTTTCTCTCTCTTCAGACAAAAGTAGTTGCTTTGGACGCTTCGGTGTCTGTGAAGTGTCTTA
>PIJE02002369.1:51617-59117 GCA_002895965.2 Coryphaenoides rupestris | reverse complement strand
ACACACACACACACACACACACACACACACAAGCACTGCAGGCCCAGACACACAGTTGTTAAAACCTACCTGTTTTTCTCAGACAGATGGGGAAGAAAGGCCAAGGGTTCTGCTCCATGCTAAGCTACGTACTACACACACACACACACACACACACACACACACACACACACATGGACGCACACACCTAAATATAAACCATTCCCACAGGCTCGGCTGAACAAAGCTGAGCGGGGAACGAGAGAGAGGAAAAAAAAACAGAAAGAAAGAGAAATAAAGGGGCTTGCTGCGGTGGAACGGGCCGGATCACAGCCGCTCGCCCTGGATAAACAACAGGAAACATATGTGGAGGGCGCCGATAAAAAGAGAGAGAGAGGAGGAGAGAGAGGGAGAGAAACGCAGAGAGAGAGTGAGAGAGAGAGAGAGAGAGAGAGAGAGAGAGAGAGAGAGAGAGAGAGAGAGAGAGAGGGGTCAGGTCCCCATCAGAGGGGCCAGGAGGCTAGGGTCCCGACCCGAACTGCCCCAGCTAGTCCCACTGACACTTCCTTATCCGCTACACAGGGGCGGGGGTCGTGGGTTGGGTGGGGTCAAAGGTCACGGCAACCTATGAGCTGTCCGTGTTGTGCTCAGCTCCAGGAAATGAACAGCGGGGGTCAGTGAGGAGAATAGGATGGTGAATACAGACGGACAGACAGACAGACAGACAGACGGACAGACAGACAGACAGACAGACAGTTAGCCAGTCAGAGAATCAGAGAGTAAAAAGGGAGGGAGGAAGAGGGGAGAGATGGAAGTCTTAATCGCGCCGTATCTTGAGAGATAGTGCGCCGTCTGCGGCCAAACGTTCCTTGGCGCGTCGCCTTGCTTACATCAGAGATAAACATTCCTTCGGCGGAGCAGCTGGGAACATATGGAGGCCTCCGGCACGCCTTTTATACAGTTTTAATACGACGCCTCTTCACCTCGGATCCCGTGCAGGCAACACGTCGTGAGTGTTGAGTGGTTTCAGATTGAAAAGCGACGAGCGGCCGCTAACTCACGTAGCAGTCGGGTTCTGATTGTTCGGTTCTGCCTCGGAGGGAAACAAATAAACCTCCAATCACAGAACCGCAAGGGGGCCGAGATGACGTTTTCGACCAATGGCACGCGAGGGGTTACGTTTCACTTGCACGAACGTCTGGAATGAAGCGAGTGAGTATCTGGAGCCGTGAGGAGGGATGAGTAAGACGCTCAGTAAGACGGATGGCTGCTGAGGAACACGCTCTGGACTGTAACCGACGGAGACCAAGAGCTGTGAGAGACGAGAGTAACGACATGAACACACTCATCATCATCATCTTCATCATCACCCTCATCTTCATCCTCCTCCTTCTCCTCCTCCTCCTCCGCTTCCTCCTCTTCGTCCTCCCCTCCTCCTCATCATCATCATCATCATCATCCTCACCATCTTCATCACCATCATCATCATCATTATCATCATCACCCTCATCTTCATCCTCCCCCTCCTACTCATCATCATCACCCTCATCTTCATCCTCCTCCTCATCATCATCACCCTCATCTTCATCCTCCTCCTCATCATCATCACCCTCATCTTCATCCTCATCATCATCATCAATTTCCCAGAATTTTCTTCAGGATAAATAAAGTTCTATTCTATCATCACCCTCATCTCCATCCTCCGCCCCCTACTCCTCATCATCATCACCCTCATCTTCATCCTCCCCCTCCTCCTCCTCCTCATCATCATCATCATCACCCTCATCTCCATCCTCCTCCCCCTCCTCCTCATCATTCATCACCCTTCCATCTTCATCCTCCTCCTCATCATCATCACCCTTCGTCTTCATCCTCCCCTCCTTCCCATCATCATCACCCTCATCTTCATCCTCCTCCTCATCATCACCTCATCTCCATCCTCCGCCTCCTACTCCTCATCATCATCACCCTCATCTTCATCCTCCCCCTCCTCATCATCATCACCCTCATCTCCATCCTCCTCCCCCTCCTCCTCATCATCATCACCCTCATCTTCCTCCTCCTCCTCCTCCTCCTCCATCATCATCATCAATCCTCACCACCATCATCATCATCGTTTCCCTGTTATTTTCCGATCTGCCATTTGTCACTGAAGCGAGACAGAGAACATTGTCATATTTAAGCCAGACTTTGAGAAACAATCATCGGTTTTCTTTTTTCTTTTTTCTCTTTTTTTTCTTTTCTTTTTTTGCTTTTTTTTCTTCTTTGCAAATCTATTCCAGTCCGTCATTATGCAGCCAATAGCAATGTTATGCCTGCTGCACTGAGCAGAGCCGGACGAGGGCTCGCATAGACACAAATCATTAAAACACACACACGCACACACACGCACATACATGCACACACACACACACATGACGCACACAGACACACACACACACACACACAGGCACACGCACACACATAAAACACATGCATGCAAACACAAGCAACACACACACACACACACACACACGCACACGCACACACAGACACACACACATAAAACACACACACACCACAGCAACACACACACACACACACACACACACGCACACACACCAGCACACACACACATACAACACACGACATACACATCCGCACACGCACGACCACAGACACGCGGGCACAGCAAAAACACACACACATCACAAGCACACCACACACCACACCATGCAGCACACCACAAACACACACATCTCAACACAACATACACATAAAACACCAGGCACGCATTGCAGCACGCACGCTGCACGCTTGATCTCAACCACTGCTATTTCCCCCCATCAATGCCTCCATGTCTTTTAATTCAGCAGAGCAGGCCCCGGCTGTGCTGATGGATATATATTGAGATGTGCTTTTCCATGGGTCTTTCCGTGAAATGGTGGTGACAGGCCCATGTGTCAGCCACCGACAGGAGATGAAGCCTTGTGTTGTTCAAAGAAATTACCAGCGCTGTGTTCTGGAGCCCATGCTGCTCTATCGCTCTATCTAGAGTCAACAACACAGAGACACTTTAATTGTCTCAATTTATTGCAAATCACTGACACGTGCGGGAAAAATCCCAGAAAGTGTTGCACTTTTTTTTTTATATGAATATACAAGAAAGAGATGCTCGTGAAAAACCCGCCCCTGTAATAATAATTATCTGCGTTTTAAATCACAGTTGTTGTGAGTGACACTTTAAGATTAAATAATATTTTCAGAATATTTCTTCTCTCTCGCTCGCTGTGTGTCTTCTCTGTGTGTGTCTCTTCAAGCAAAGACACACACACACGCACACACACACACACACACGCACACACACGCATTACACAAACACACACGCACACAGGCACACACACATTACACAACCACCCACACACGCACACACTCAACACATACAACACACACCACACCACACACGCACACACACGCATTACACAAACACACACACGCACGCACACACACACCCACACACACACACACTCACTCACAAACATGCACACACACACACACACTCACTCACGCACACACACTCACTCACACATTAGTCACACACGCACACACACATTACACACACACACACACCACCATTTTCTTTCAATTCCCTTTCCTCCCATTTGCGAGCACCTTGGCAAACACAATTGCAAAGGAGCAATGAAAGAAAAATAAATAGTCTCTCTTTAGCGCGCCGTGTAGCCAAGGCCAATTCATCTGCAGCGCAGCCTCCCTCTTATATAACCCGTCCCCGTTTCTGGATTCGCTTTGTGACGCAGTTTATTTAACCAGATTTTCAAATAGGCCCCCTGATTGGGTTGCATAAGACCCCCGGGGCCCCGGCGAGCACAGAGGTGACAGGACAGAGCCCAGGGGCCGGAGCACCGCTAGAGCGGGGGGACGGGGGGATGGACGGGGGGACGGAAGACAGGTAGACAAGGGAGAGGGGGTGCCTGCCCTACTAAAGGGGGTCGGGTTCGGGTGATGAGAGTGAATATTGTTTGTTTCATAACTTTCATGTGTCGAATTTGATAAAGGTTTCCAGACTCAAGAACTTGAATGTTCACATACACACATACGCAGTGAAATGAAAAGTGGCGATGCCCAGCGTAATGTGCAACAGAACAAATACAAATAACCAGATAATCAAATATCCACACTATTTGCAGTGTTTACAGCAAAAGGAGCAGATTTTCTTTTTTGGAATTCCCATTTTTGGGGGAATATAATAATAAAATTAGAAATAATAAAAGGTTGTCATATCAATAAGGCATATCAAGTTGATCCCGAAGAAAGATGAACACATAACTTTTTTTATTGCCGTTTTTATTGATATATATAATATTTGCACTTGATAAAACGGGAGACCGCAAACGGCCGCTTCTCAGGGTAAAATCTCGGGGAGGAAATGACAAGAAACAAGAGACTTTTCTCCCCGAGTCCTTCCCATGACCGAGCGAACAGCAGCTGAACAGTTCAGTAGATTTCTGGCCGTTAAAGTTAAACTCCCCGACGCGCTCCGCATCCAAAATAAATTCTCAGCTACGGTTTAGCAGAACTGGGTGAGAAAAAAAAACAAGTTTATTATTGTATTGATTCATTTAGTCGGCTTTGTCTTCACAACGGAACCCATGCAAGGCCCCCCAACAACTGTTTCGTCGTTCAAAATCAACGAAGACATATTTTCCCACAGAAGGACCTTGTGACCCCCCCCCCACACACTCTCGACCCCCCCCCCCCCCCCCACCACCACCAGCACCATCAGCACCACCACCACCAGCACCATCAGCACCACCATCCACCACCACCACCAACTCCAACTACACCAGCAAAAACATACTGTCACCAAGCGCCGCTCTCAGATGGTGTGACCAAGCTCTGTAACACATACAAACAGGTGTGTGTGTCTGTGAGTGTGTGTTTGTGTGTGTGTGTGTGTGTGTGTGTGTGTGAGTGTGTGTGTGTGTGCGTCTCAGAGAGTGTCCCCGTAGCCAGCTAGTCATGGTAGGATGGTGAGAGATCGGTCGGACACCCAAGACTTAACGTATATGGTTTCCCAAGCAAAGCCCGGGTCTCACACCCACACACTCGGATATGTCTGTCTGTCTGCCTGCCTGTCTGTCTGTCTGTCTGACGCAAAACTGAAACCCCCTTTACCACCCCCCCCCCCAGTCCCTCATGTATCAGGGATTTTATTTTCGTCTGGGACCCCCAGACATGGCACCTTCCGTCCATCCGTTGCAATTACCACGGTGTCCAAGCGAGGATTCCTCAGCCAACTGGTGTGGCAGCGATGGGATTAGGTGTGGAAGTGCCCGGGTGATATATTATCAACGCGGGCAGCACTGTCCGCCCCTTTCACTCTCCCACTCTTCCCACCTGCCCAAACCGGGGAAAAAAACACATTAAATCAACGTCATACAGAGAGAGAACATGAGTAAAACATGTCATAAATCCGCTAATAAAGAGCAAATGTTCCGCTACTCGCAACCGATACAAATCAAGAAACAAATCACAGAGTTGAAAATCAGGATTGCAGGGAAATATTTAACCGGCAATTGATTTGCCTTGGTCTTATTACAGTGTTTACTTTGTGACGATTCTCGTCTTCCATTACAAGAAATTCTATCTCCGCCTTAATCAGAATGATTACGGCCCTTGTTCATCTGAATCCGTTTAATTAAAATCCATCTCCCACCCACAAACCCCTGATTTATGTGAATCATTAAACGCACGCGGGGACAGACGTGTAGACATGTTGGAGTTTGCACAAACCATTCCCAAAACCCTTCGCCCCTGTTCACAGAGCAGAAAGATCCTCCAGCGCTGGTCGGCAGTATGTGTGTTGTACAGTACAGTAGCCCTGCCTTGCTCGAAGGTCTTATCTCTGGGTTTTGAAATGGCTACCTTACCATACCTCCAGATTGTTGCAGGCACGGGAAAGGGTGTGCGTGTGTGTTGTGTGTGTGTGTGTGTATGTGGGTCTGTGAACTGGGAGGGATTAGGGAGACACAAGGGGTCAGGTTCAGCTGATCTAGGGGGGGGGGGGGGATCGGAGGGGCTTCCGAGGTGCGCGAGAGGAGCGCGGGAGACGTAGCTTGTAAAGCGCTGCAATAAAGCAACGAAAAGTTGGACGGAGGCGACGCAATCCCCTCCTCCGCCCGTTCCCCCCTGTCTCCCACATCTGCAGCCACTCACAGTTTCCATGTCCTGATGAGCTTGCACACATGTTGGGTTTGAGTACATGCTTATACAAGTAATTAACATACACCCACGCTCCCCGTCCACACATACCCCAGGATCTGGCCTTCTGGTTTGTGTGTGTGTGTGTGTGTGTGTGTGTGTGTGTGTGTGTGTGTGTGTGTGTGTGTGTGTGTGTGTGTCTGTTTAGTGCAGGTTCGTCAGTGTTCACACACACACAGACACACACACACTCAATCAGAAATCAGTGTGTGTGTGTGTGTGTGTGTGTGTGTGTGTGTGCGTGCGTGTGTGTTAGTGTCTGCATCTGTCTGTTCGTGTGTATGAGTTCACATGTATTTGTGTACACTGGAGGCAGCGGAGGGATATTCTTGGCGGGGACACAATCACGAATCAGATGGCGTTGTGTGCCAAGGACAAGTTTAACTCTTATTCTGCTTATTTTAGGCGGAGCACGCCAAGAAAAGTAAATCACGGCTGCTGTCCCATTGGCCAAGAAATCCTCTACTACGTACATGGCCTGGGCCCAGGCCTTCCTCTGCCTATAGCAACAAGACCGGATGCTTTCAGAGGTCGTCAGAGGTCGTACAACAAACAGAAACACGCCTGATCAACGGTCGGGGTACTGCAGCCTGTCAGGGATCTTGCCATCCAGCCAAAATGGATAAGAAGTTTGTTTTTCAACTTTTCTTCGTACAGACACAAGCTCGATAGCCAGAGTCACCGTACTGTATCACACTGTTGAATATCGTCTGTCGTGAATCATAAAGGGATTCATTTTAGGGAAGTCATGTGAGATGACAGGATATACCGTGTGTGTGTGTGTGTGTGTGTGTGTGCGTGCGTGTGTGTGTGTGCGTGTCTGTGTGTGTGAACCACACCGCGGTCCGGAAAGACCCTCTCCGTTCATGAAGTCGGGCATAGCGGGGGGGGGGGGGGGGTCACTGGGCTGCAGCCAGTGGTGCCGCCCGCCCGTGCTGTGACGGCGTTGGCGATGGGGTGCTTCCGTGGTAAACCGTAGGAGGAGCATTACAAGAGGGGGGTTAATACACGGATCATTCACAGGCTTTGCACCCCGGGGCAGCTGACTGTCAGGAGTCAGGACTAGCGGTGGGGGGGGGGGTGCAGTGGGGGGGTTGGAGGGTGGAGGGGCTAAGGTTTCAGTCCTGGGAACCTACAGACCCTGGGGAATGGGAAGATGCCCCCCCACACAACCCGATCCCCACCCCGCCCCCCTCTCCCTCCTTCACACACACACACACACACACGCACACACACACACACACACACACACACACACAC
>PIJE02002369.1:36617-44117 GCA_002895965.2 Coryphaenoides rupestris | reverse complement strand
ACCCACCCCCACCCAGACTCTGCTGCTGCCTTTAATTCTCTCAGAGGCTGATTACTGTCTGTTTTTCAATGGGCCAGACCATTCCCCCCGTGGATGGGGGGGGGGGGGGGAGAAGGGGATAGGGATGGGGATAGGGGTGATGATATTTAACAGATGTGTGTGTGTGTGATGTGTTTGCTTGTGTGGGTGCACTGGCTGGCGCGTTTTCGCCGCCAAAACTATGTGTGTTCCGACCTACTGACAGACCGACAAAACCAGCCCACCGGCCCGGCCCAAACCAGAAAACCGTACAAAAGCGTATAACCCATTAAACAGCCAGCCAGCGAGCCGACCCAGTCAGGAGGACACCGAATCACACACTCCCTAACTAACCGACAGTCAACAAGTCCACCAGGGAACACACCGACCCGACAAAACCGAACAACCGACCGACCGCCCGGTCATCAAAAGCAGCCAACCAACCCGATGTTCCCAGACTCTCTGTCGTGTGTGTGTGTGTGTGTGTGTTGTGTGTGTGTGTGTGTGTGTGTGTGTGTGTGTGTGTGGGAGGGGGGTGGTGGGGACCTGAGAAGACTGCATTTATTAACCGGACCGATCCTTTGGAAATCCCACCTAATCCCTGTTTGAGTTCCACCGCGAAGCCCTTTCTAAACACTCCACCGGTTTGCTTCATGCTCTGCCCAGTGGAGGATCTGCAGTTTCCAACCACCTCCACCACGCAGCACAAAGAGAGAGAGAGAGAGAGAGAGAGAGAGAGAGAGAGAGAGAGAGAGAGAGAGAGACACAGAGAGAGCCCCCCCATCACCCTCCCCTCACCACCAACTCATTCATCAGAGACTGGCCTGTTGCATGGTGGGCCTCCCACCCCGCCCCATCCCAACCCCACCCCCACCCCCACCCCACCCCATCCCAACCCCACCCCCACCCTCACCCCAGCACCTCCTGCTTGCTTCTTTTTTTTTCATTCTTTGGGGGTCAGTGTTATGAAAGACCAGGTGGCAAATCATTTGTCAGAGAAGGACCCGTCTGCACACTTGTCTCCTTCTGTACTCCTCATTAACCGCTTCTGTCATTACGTATAGGACTGTGTGTGTGTCAGGGTCTGTGTGTGTGTGTGTGTCAGGGTGTGTGTGTGTGTGTGTGTCAGGGTGTGTGTGCGCGTCAGGGTGTGTGTGTGTGTGTGTGTCGGAGGGAGGGCTAGAGAGAGAGGGAAAGAGACAGAGAGAGAGAGAGAGAGAGACAGCAACTGCATGGAACGTGCTTTCCCTGTCTTCTACCCCTTTAACTTTTTTGTTAATTGCTGACTGTTCTCCCACTTTCTTCCTCTACATTCTTCCCCTCTCTCCCTCTCGCCCCCCCCCCCCCCCCCTCTCCCTCTCTCCCCCTCTTTTTCTAATGTTCTTGGAGCCGGTCCAGGTCCTGTCTATGTGCTTGCCAGTGAGTATTATGTATCTCTGCAGTGCCAGGGGTTACAGTAATGCTTCCACCTTTCTTGTCGTCTTTTATTCATTTTTTGTAGCAAAAAAAAACCAAAACTCATTGAGTCCTCGATCTGTTCCACGCTTCCAAGGGCTTTTATTTTTCGCTGAGCATGCGTTGTTCTTTCAGTTCTTTCAGTTCAAGGCGGAACCACAAATGCACGAAAATATGTGTTTTGAATATGTCTGTATATTCTTGCTTGGTGACCGCTAGAGCAGCACCGCAAACTTTCGCTTCAAGGCACGGCCATTTTTCTCTCGTGAATGAATGGAGGAAGGGCTGGACTGAGAGAGCCAACAGCTACAGCAAGTGGAACCCACCACGGCTGGATGAGCTGAAGGCTCATCTAAAGCCACTTAATATGGACCTCCATCAAAGGGCCTGTTCCGTCTTCCATCCAGAGTGAGCTTGGTGAAGTGAATGGAAACGGGGGTATATTTGGCTCGATGGGACACTCGTTTTTTTTTACGATTCTCTGTTTCTAATAAACGATGAGATTTTTCTCCAAAAAACTCCATGCAGACACGACATGGGTGATGTGGCTTCACTTCTCAGTCACATCTTTCTATGATTTATGAACAATAGCCCCCCCACATTAGTTATTAACTTGACGAGAAACAGTTCACCTACACTGCCGTCCAAACGGCTCACCGCAGTGACCACATTTTAGGCCGAAATTGAGTTATAACTAAGAAATGAACTTCTTGATATCTGTTTTATCTTGTGAGAAAGTTCGGTTTTGCTTGGTTCTACAAAAAACGGAACCTTTGCGTGGTTTCTGCACTGCAGTTACGGTTTATAAGGTGGGCAGTATACTGTAGGTGTCCTTCCCCCGGCAACAACACACACATTACTTAATGTACATAGCATGTTAGCATGTTAGCATGCTTAGCCTCGCACCGCTAAAAAACTCGGGCAACTGATGCTCAGTGAGCCCGCCCTGAGATGAATGAAGTTAAAACAAAACAAAGGTGTGTGTATACAGTACATACAGTCAGACGCACACACATGTGCACACAGACATGCACACAACACACACACACACACACACACACACGCTCAGATGCAAAACCATCACTCGTTACCGTTCCTCAGAAGTTTGCATGGGAGCCCTGTTTCTCTATAAACGGTGTGGCATTTCAAACGCCCCCCCTGTCTCTCTCCCCCACACACACACACTTTGTGAACTGTGTTGTTTTCACCATTCTAACCCTAACCATGGAGGTCCTTGAGGTAGTCTTGCAGTCGCAGCAACGCAGTGACTTCAGTTCAACGGGCAGAAACGCATGCAAATCCGTCCCGGAGGAAACTCCCCACACCGCTGGGGTAACTAACGGCTGTTACTAAACAGAACTGTCGGAGCTATTATATACGCGCTATATATGCTCACGTGCCTCTGATTCTAACGGACGCACGGGACGAGAGTTTGAATCCCATCGTATGAAAAAAAAACTGCAAGTAAAGGCTTTGGGGGGAAAAGGGAGAGAGACGATGTGTGGGCTGTGAAGGCGTAACCTCCAGCACCTGGCTCTCTTACAAATGTGTCAATGGCTTGTTAAACGTATCCACGGGGTTACATTACCATTTAGTCATTCAGCAGATGCTTTGGTCCAGAAACGGCTTGCCGTGAATTGCAGATACGTGCCACTGAGGAGCAGATAGGGGTTGGCCTGTGGACATTGAGGAGCTAGAGAAACCTTCGTACCTTTTAACTGGGACTAGGGACTCGGAAAACTTGGAAAACGAGGAAACTAGGTACGAGGAAAACAGAACAGCAAAAGTTGCAAAATGTAAATTGCTACCAGTAAAGAAGAGGAATAGAATGACATAATGCGAAAAAAAGAGAGAGAGCAGGACTAATACCAAACAAATGAACAGCCCCCAAGCAGACCCCCACAAGCCATGAGCCCTGATTTAGTTCTCCAGCAGGCTGCCATTTTATACGCGCTCGCTTGGGGGAAACAGAAAGAGAAGAGGTCCTTGTGTTTCCATTTTATTTCCAATTTGGCGGATCTGCCGGGACGTATTCATGTCCCGGTATTCCCTGAACAGGCCCTGACTTCCTGCTGTCCGGCTGGATAAATGGAGTGTAAAAAAAAAAAAAGAGCGAGGAGGCTGAAAAGCACGGAGAATTAAGTGGGGAAAGAACATCTGGAAAAGTGACGATGTGATCTAAAAAGCGAGGCACACCCAATCGGCCCAATGGATTTGCGGGGTTAAGCCTCGGTGACAATCGCTGGGCTCCAGGAGCCCGTTGATCTGCACGTCGGGCCGTGCATCTGGTAGAAATTTCACCTGGTTTCCTCTTTTTAGCGGAAGGTGATTGATTACATGCGCAAACTCATGTAACGCCTCACCTCATTCCTCCCAGTGCGTTGTGACATATCTTTTATTTTGTTTTTGGAGTTTTGATTTGTTGCTGATGTGATTTTTTCTGCGGGGGTCGCAGGTTTGACCCGTTTCTTTCTCGAAATAAAAGAGAAATTGTCGTCGTTATTCATCAGGACTGATGTGCTCGGATAGAGAGGCGCTTAAGTGGTTAAAATGATGGAGGGAGAAACCTGAGGAATATGCAGGGGGATAGCATGCAGAAATAACATCTAGCAAGAAATATAGTGTGTGTGTGTGTGTGTGTGTGTGTGTGTGTGTGTGTGTGTGTGTGTGTGTGTGTGTGTGTGTGTGTGTGTGTGTGTGTGCGTGTGTGCGTGTGTGTGTGCGTGTGTGTGTGCATGTGTGTGTGTGTGTGTGTGCATGCGTGTGTGTGTGTGAGTGTGTGTATGTGCATGCCTGCATGTGTGTGTGCACATGCATGTGGTGTGTGTGTGGTGTGTGTGTGTGTGGTGTGTGTGTGTGTGTGTGTGTGTGTGTGTGTGTGTGTGTGTAGTTGATGAATGGATGGATGCATGGATGAATGAGGGTGGATGAAGCCATGCATGGAGAGATGGATGGGATGAATGGGAGGTGAGATGGTAACTCCCAGCACACAGGAGAATAGACGCAGGTCTGACGCACTTTGGATGGCTGTCTGAGACAGAGAGCTAAGACAGAGAGACAGAGAGAGACCGAATAGACCAAGAGAGACGAGACAGAGCAGAGAGAAGAACGAGAGTAAGAGAGGGAGCATGAAACAAGGAGCACCGAGGGAGAGAGGGAGAAGAGAGAGAAGACAGAGAAGAGGAGACAGAGGGAGAGAGAGAGAGAGAGAGAGCAGGGACCAAAGAGAGGAGACGAAAGGGGGAAAGAAAGGGGAAAGAAATGAGAAGGAGGAAAAAAAAAGGGAAAGGAGAGAGAGAGAGAGAGACAGAGAGACAGAGAGACAGAGACAGAGAGGAGACAGAGAGAAGAAGACAGATAGATAGAGAGGGATAGAGAGTAGAGGGGGAACTAATGGTTATTGCAAAACAGGGACACAAGTGGAAGAAATAGAACAAGGCAGAGGAATACGGAGCAAGCACACGAGAGCTGACTTGGCTCAAATCGTTCTACCAGATAAAGTGGAAGGTTTACAATAACAAAATATTTCAAAATAATTCAGTTCTCGGCTATGAAATCTATCTGACAAATTGACCCCTTGAATGCTAAAGGGAGGCCACCCATCTACCAGAGGTAATCCAAATCTCTTTAAAATAACATCTTCCAAGAGTTATTTCGGACCTGCTGGTAGTGAATGGTAAAAGAAGAAGTCCTGTCTTATTTATCTGTGCATCTCTAGCGCCCTCACAGGGCCAGTGGAGGAGCTGTTTTCAATTGTTCAATTTCCTATCTGACAGTCATTAAAATATCATAGAAAACAGATTCTATGAGGTTGAATTACACACACACACCCCCCCCCCCCCCCCCCCCCACACACACACACACACACACACACACACACACACACACACCCTATTCACATAAACATGCATATACACGCAAAGACAGACATGCATGCATTTGCACACATTAAGTTACGCATGAGTGAAACAAGCAACACACATCCACAAACATACATACATCTGGAGTATCTTTATCTTATAGCACACACAACTACATAACTTTGGCCAGACTTATTGCAGAACATTACAAACGATGTCAAGCTTTCCAGCACACAGGATGAAACAGGGTGATGGGTCACACACACACACGCACACGCACACACACACACGCACACACACACACACACACACACACACACACACACACACACACACACACACGTCTGTCAAGTCTGTCTAATTTTACATGCAACACATGAACGTGTACATATGTGTTTCTCTCTCTCTCTCTCTCTCTCTCTCTCTCTCTCTCTCTCTCCTCTCTCTCTCTCTCTCTCTGTCTCTCTCTCTCTGCCTGTCTCTCTGTCTCTCTCTCTTTGTATGCCTGTATCTTTCTCTCTGATACTCTCTGGTACACACTCTCTCTCTCTCTATCTCACCCTCTCTCTCTCTCTCTGTGTATATCTCTGCCATACCACCAATCAGTCTCACATACAGATGCAGTGATGTAGCAGAGGGGGAAATGGAACAAACAATTAGCCCGATGTCGACGCCTCTGCTGCTGAGAACACAGGGGCCACCGGCCAACCAGTGGAGACAACCAGTTCTTTTTTGGGGGGGGGGGGGGGGGGGGTAGAGGGGGGGGAGAGGAGGGGAAGGGGGGTTGGGTTAAAGAGCTGAAATTGTTTTTTCCTTTTTTTCTGTCTTCGGTAAGTGCAGTGGTCAGTGGAACCACACCACCGTCCCAGCCAAGATGAATAACCAAGGAAAGCAAAGAGCGAGACAGAGAGGGAGAGACAGCAAGGTTTTATAGGGACAGAAACGTAGGAGGGGGGAGAGAGTGAGAGAGAGAGAGAGATAGAAAGAGAGAGAGAGAAAGAGAGAGAGAGAGAGAGAGAGAGTGGTGGCAGGAAAGAAGCCAGTGTGTGAAATGGATACACCGGTGTGCCAGTGCGGAGGTCGGTCGAGACTAATGGGACAATCTGATTGGACGGCTCCCCCGAGGGCCACCCGTGTGTTGATTGGAGGCGAAGGGGCCGATGACGAGAGAGAGAGAGAGAGAGAGAGACAGAGAGAGACACAGGCTAAGCTGCCCTGTTGCCGTGGCGACGGCCATTGTTATGAGTACACTTTGTCCTCTGATGTCATTCCCCGCCCCGCTCGCGGGCCCCGGGCCTCCAGCCACCCCGCCACCGCTCGCCTCCGGCTCTGTTCGGACTTGTGCAGGTGCGCGAGCGTCTGGATGGGCTGCAGCGTGCCGAATCTCCACTACCACGCAAATATCACGTTCACTGAACATTAAACAGAAATAATAATATAGAAATGCAAAAAAAAACAGAAAAATTATGTTCAGAAAATATGTAAAAGGTGCATTTTAAGAAAAGATGGATGTTAATGTCCATGCAATAGTGTCCATGCGGGATGGTGGGAGTTCACAACCATTTTGGACCATTTGGGACCGCACTTAAGAAGCTGCCTTGAAGGCTTGCAACTTCCGACTGTAACGTGACAGAGACAATCCTTTTGAGCCCCCCCCCCACCCCCCCCCCCCCCCTTTTTGGTCTTGTCTTGCTCTGGCTCGGACTCACGTTGACTGATTCTCTCTCCCTGGGCTCGGCTAGGCTGACTTATTCCTGTCGCCGGTGGCTGAGTTGTGTCTGCACACGCATACAAGATCGCTTGCGCCTCCTCTGCCCTCGAAAGCAAGCAAGCGGGTAGAAAAACAACACACACAGACATGCACCACACACACACACACACACACACACACACACACAACAGACATGCACAAACGCACACACACACACACACACACACACACACACACACACACACACACAAAGCAACATACCGGAAACAAACAGATCCAATAGACAGACACCAATCGCACGCGCACGCCACACACACATGCAACGCACAAATAAATACCTCAATCCCTTGCCCAGGGGGGGATACGGGCGAGGCGGTGGTTCACGCCCAATCCTTAGCTCTCAGCTTAGTCTTAGCGCAGAGGGAAGCGCACGGCTGCAGATCTCTCTCTTTTTTT
>PIJE02002369.1:22500-25256 GCA_002895965.2 Coryphaenoides rupestris | reverse complement strand
GAAATACTTCTTCAATAAAGGAGAAATTTGGAGCGATTGTAGAATGTGCACACATAACACGTCATCTGAACACCACCACACCCCTTATTCCAAACACGTTGGTTTTGTTACGACCTCCGCTGCTGGCATGAAGTCGAAACAACCACTTCAGTGTCACACACAGTGTCTCTCACACACACACACACACGCACACACAGTGTCACACACACACACACACACACGCACACACGCACACACACACACACACACATACATACACAAGTGTAGCTGTGAGTGTGTGTATGTGTGTGTGTGTATGTGCGTGCGCGTGTGTGTGTGTGTGTGTGTGTGTGAGTGTATGTGTGTGCGTGTGTGTGTGTGTGTGTGTGTGTGAAAAGGGGCTGAGTCATGGGTGCTAATGAGGGTCCTAGCGTTCGATTCCGCTCGGGTTCTTACCGTGTCTGAGTCTGGCCTCCACCACTAAATATCCCCAGCTGCCCACGGGATATTTAGTGGTGGAGGCCAGACTCAGACACGGTAAGAACCCGAGCGGAATCGAACGCTAGGACCCTCATTAGCACCCATGACTCAGCCCCTTTTCACACACACACACACACACACACACGCACACACATACACTCACACACACACACACACACACACACGCGCACGCACATACACACACACACATACACACACTCACAGCTACACTTGTGTATGTATGTGTGTGTGTGTGTGTGTGCGTGTGTGCGTGTGTGTGTGTGTGTGTGTGACACTGTGTGTGCGTGTGTGTGTGTGTGTGAGAGACACTGTGTGTGACACTGAAGTGGTTGTTTCGACTTCATGCCAGCAGCGGAGGTCGTAACAAAACCAACGTGTTTGGAATAAGGGGTGTGGTGGTGTTCAGATGACGTGTTATGTGTGCACATTCTACAATCGCTCCAAATTTCTCCTTTATTGAAGAAGTATTTCCGATCGCATAAACATGTTGCTCACACGGGGGGTATATTGCGGGATCTCTGTATATAAGGGGCTTGTGTGCATATGTGTGTGTGAGTGTGCTTGCATGAGATTGTGCGTGCGTGCTTGCGTGTGTGTGTGTGTGTGTGTGTTAGGGGGTCATGTGGCAGCGTCTTAGTACAATCGGGGTTCCACCAAAAAAGTTGTTGAGTATACACTGGTAAACACTATATCGGTTGTTTCATAATTCCGCCGTAGATGGAGAGAGAGGTATTTTAAGTGTGACTGTTATTCTATACTGTGATTATTACAACTGGTGAGAGGCATTTAAATATTCCAACGCAATCTATGTTTTTATATGTTTTTGCAATGATACGCACATTCTGATCAAGATTTTTGCCACTGGAAGCTTAATTGGCCTGTGTCTAACCAACAGTTTAACCAAAGTAATGTTTTAAGCACATCACACAAGTTCCACAAGACACACACACACAGACACAGCTTGACTGATTTGTTTTTCTCTCAACCCCATACATGACTCACGGTTCAATTAAACTCGCTCGCAATTTAATTTCATCCACAATTACACAGTACAGTTTTAAATGCTTTGATTTCAGATGACACAAGTGGCTAGACAGCGTAGTGCGTAGCTCCGCTGATAAAAAAACCCAAAAAAAAAACATGAAAAGATTAAGTTATAAAAGTTAAACACGATCATCGGGCCTGAGCGCCCGCCCGCGTTAGCGTTAGCGTCTGACCTCAGAGGTCCCGGAGGAAGGGAACCGCCACACACGTGTGTTTTATGGGGGGTGGGGAGTGGGTCAAAGGTCACAGTGACAATTCATTTCAAAGTTGTTGCACGGTGGAGGAAATGACACCTTCTTTTACAAGAGCATTTTTAACCTGTGAGTTCAAAAAAAGTCTGGAATAATGCCACCCATTAAAAACCTAGGCAAGGGGAAACGACCAAGAGAGAGAAGAGAGAGAGAGAGAGAGAAGAGGAGAGAGAGAGAGAGAGAGAGAGAGAGAGAGAGAGAGAGAGAGAGAGAGAGAGCGCAAGACAAGGAGAAATACAGAGCGAGATCGAGAACATTCTCAAACAAAGACACAGGAATCCATTTGGACAGTGGATGCCAATTCAACACACACACCCACACACACATGCCCTGAGCCCAAGAATCCAAAGCAATGTGGAACCAAATAATCAACATCCCACCACCCATCCCACCACCACCACCACCCATACCTCCACCACCACCACCAACACCCATCCACCTCCACCACCCACTCCACCACCACCGCCACCACCACCCATACTCCACCACCCCACCACCACCCCATCTCCACCACACAACCACCACCACCCATACCTCCGCCTACCACCGCCACCACCACCTCCACCACCACCACCACTCCACCACACAACCACCACCTCCACCACCACCACCACCATCACCACCCACCACCTCCACACCCACCACCACCACTCCACCACCACCACCACCACCTCCACCACCACATACCTCCACCACCACCACCACCACCCTACCGCCACCGCCACCGCCACCACCACCACCACCACCCATAGCTCCACCACACAACCACCACCACCTCCACCACCACTACCACCTCTGTGGAGTGTGGAGTGGGGGTGGGGGTGGGAGTTGGAGGGTGGAGGGTGGTCGGGGGGGGGGTATAATGGTGGCGAAAGGGGAGCAGGGTAAACGCCCACTTCCTGCGCATTCCAGTCGGTTGTCTTTCCATACTCCGTATAGTAAACAAACCTGCGGACAAAGAAAAGTCCGATGGAGGACGGA
>PIJE02002369.1:7500-17500 GCA_002895965.2 Coryphaenoides rupestris | reverse complement strand
TTTGTAACCTAGTGTAGGTCTAAGTTGAACCGAGCTGGGAGTCCAGGACCAGATCCTTGGTCTTCCTGTCATCTGGAGAAAGTAGCAGTGTTCCCCTACTACACAGATACAACTCTACCTGTTACAGTACGTACTTGTATCGCAACTGCTGCTGTTGTAACGCGCTACATATGTGTATCGGCAAGCTGTTCGTTCGCTCTTGGACCCAGTTTGCTCGAACAAGAGTGATCTACAGACCTCTACTTTTGCACGTCCTTACAGCCCTTCGCTACAAACCGCAACTAAGATACCTCACCTCAACAACTCACCGTGGACAGGTTTGTTCACCCACATAACCATCCTCGCAACACTCATCACTGAGCACACCCCTTTTCCACTATTCCAATCCCCTCGTAACACTGTCTCCTTGCTCAATCAGGCCTAGCAGGTAAAACGTGTCTGTGGCGTTGGTCTCGGTGGAGGTTAGCTTCCTGTTTCTGCTCTAATGTTGATGGAGCGTTCGCCTCTAATAAGTACCATCCACAATGTTTAATTTTTCCAACAGAAAATTGCTCATCGGGCCGGCCCGGTCTGCGGGCTTGTTACACCCGACAGGATGCCGCTGTTGAAGAAAGCGCCGAGCACGCACCACTAATCCTCCAAACCCCGGCCCCTCCCTCCCCCCCCCCACTTCCTCTCCCAGAGAACGATCCGGACGCAGGCCCCCCCGACCACTCCCACCTCACTCCACCTCCCCTTCCCCTCCCCTCCCCTCACCTCCCTCCACCCTTTTCCTCTCCAGCTCACATCCTCTGTCACCCCATCCCGTTCTCTCTCTCTCTCTCTCTCTCTCGTCTCTCTCTCTCTCTCTCTCTCTCTCTCTCTCTCTCTCTCTCCATGTCTCTCTGGTGTCTATCATCTTTCTCTCTCTCTCTCGTTCTATACTTTTCCCATCCTTCTATCACTCGTTCCGTCTCTTTCCGTTCGCTTTTGTTCTTGCTCAAACTTCCTGTGTCTATTCGACTATTTATTTATCTCCCATTCAGTCAGTCGTTCTCTCTCTCTCTCTCTCTCTCTCTCTCTCTCTCTCTCTCTCTCTCTCTCTCTCTCTCTCTCTCTCTCTGTCTCTCTCTCTGTGTCTCTCTCTTCTCTTCTCTTCTCTTCTCTTCTCTGTTTCTGTATATTTGTTATTCCCCCTCCAGTTCTGGAATAAAGCAAGCAAGCAGATCTCTCACACACACACACACACGCACACACGCACACACACACACACACACACACACACGCAATAACTAAATATGACTTCAGGGACAACTTTAAACCGTGAGAGTACGGAAGAATATCAAGAAGTTAAAAAGACCCAGACTATTATGGTTTTGACGTATCTCTTTTGGGGATTATGGAAAAGGACGTCGTAATAGTCCAGCCCTCAGTAAATGAACTCCAAATAATTTTATGCAGCATTTCCTTTTCTCTCTCCTGACACACGGGACGCACCTGACAGAATACGTTTTTTAATTCCATTTCAGTTGAGTCTATTATGACCCCCCACCCCCTGTTTCCATTCAGTCTGAATGAATGGAACCACCAGAGCAGCTCACTGAAGAGGCCGTCAGCCTGAGGTGGGGATACACACACGGTGGTACGGCTGCTAGCGTTGGTGTTAGCGCCTGCTGCTTGTTCCGACAAGGTAAGATCATCCTCAACTTGGACCCTCCTCCCTCCCCTCGCTCCCTCCCCTCCACCCCCTCCCCCCTCCCCCTCCCCTCCCTCCCTCCCCCTCCTCTGGCTGAGGTAGGGCCCCATGGAGGAGTCCTGTCCCAGCTTGCTGTGCTCTCTACCCCGGGCCGGCCCGGTCTCGGCTTTGTTACCACACAGGAATGCGCTGTTGAGAAAGCGCCGCACAGCCACAACCCCCAACCCCCGCCCCCTCCTCCCCCCCGCCTCCTCCTCCTCCCACCTCCCACCCTCCTCTCTCTCCCTCTCCCCCTCCCTCCCTCCACCCACAGCCATTCCCCCAAAAGCCCATAATCAGATCCAGCCCTGTCAGACCCCATCCCGTCTCCTCTCTCTCTCTCTCTCTCTCTCTCTCTCTCTCTCTCTCTCTCTCTCTCTCTCTCTCTCTCTCTCTCTATCCCTCTCTCTTTCTCTCTCTCTCTCTCTCTCTCTCTCTCTCTCTCTCTCTCTCTCCTCTCTCTCTCTCTCTCTCACTCTCTTCCCCCACCTCTCACGCTTCTCTCTCTCCGCTCTCTTCTCTCTTCTCTCTCTTATCATCTACCTCTCTCTCCTTCTCTCCCTAGCTCGCAGTGTTGGTGGCTATACATTCCTCAAGCTTCCTCCCCATCCTGGCCTACTGAATGGACTGGTTCCAGTCTATCTCAATATCGTCTCTACCTTCGACATTCAATCACTCATCAAGTTCAATCACTATACCTTCCAGTACTCATCCGTTTCTTTCGTTTATCTCTTTCTCATCTCACGCCTTTTTTTCTATCATCTTTCTTATTGTTTCTCTCAATATATTATACTTGTCAAGTCAATCACAAACTTCTAATATCCATAATTCTTTAGTTTACTTTATCCACAACACATATTATTAATATTATTATCATGTTACCTCTCAATATTACCTTGCAATATTACCTCTCCTCTCATCATCATGTGTGATACTGTCAATATCATGTGTTATATTATTAATATTATTATCATGTTACCTCTAAATATTACCTTGCAATATTACCTCTCCTCTCATCATCATGTGTGATACTGTCAATATCATGTGTTATATTATTAATATTATTATCATGTTACCTCTAAATATTACCTTGCAATATTACCTTTCCTCTCATCATCATGTGTGATACTCTCAATATCATGTGTTATATTATTAATATTATTATCATGTTACCTCTAAATATTACCTTGCAATATTACCTCTCCTCTCATCATCATGTGTGATACTCTCAATATCATGTGTTATATTATTAATATTATTATCATGTTACCTCTAAATATTACCTTGCAATATTACCTCTCCTCTCATCATCATGTGTGATACTCTCAATATCATGTGTTATATTATTAATATTATTATCATGTTACCTCTAAATATTACCTTGCAATATTACCTCTCCTCTCATCATCATGTGTGATACTCTCAATATCATGTGTTATATTATTAATATTATTATCATGTTACCTCTAAATATTACCTTGCAATATTACCTCTCCTCTCATCATCATGTGTGATACTGTCAATATCATGTGTTATATTATTAATATTATTATCATGTTACCTCTAAATATTACCTTGCAATATTACCTCTCCTCTCATCATCATGTGTGATACTCTCAATATCATGTGTTATATTATTAATATTATTATCATGTTACCTCTAAATATTACCTTGCAATATTACCTCTCCTCTCATCATCATGTGTGATACTCTCAATATCATGTGTTATATTATTAATATTATTATCATGTTACCTCTAAATATTACCTTGCAATATTACCTCTCCTCTCATCATCATGTGTGATACTCTCAATATCATGTGTTATATTATTAATATTATTATCATGTTACCTCTAAATATTACCTTGCAATATTACCTCTCCTCTCATCATCATGTGTGATACTGTCAATATCATGTGTTATATTATTAATATTATTATCATGTTACCTCTAAATATTACCTTGCAATATTACCTCTCCTCTCATCATCATGTGTGATACTCTCAATATCATGTGTTATATTATTAATATTATTATCATGTTACCTCTAAATATTACCTTGCAATATTACCTCTCCTCTCATCATCATGTGTGATACTCTCAATATCATGTGTTATATTATTAATATTATTATCATGTTACCTCTAAATATTACCTTGCAATATTACCTCTCCTCTCATCATCATGTGTGATACTCTCAATATCATGTGTTATATTATTAATATTATTATCATGTTACCTCTAAATATTACCTTGCAATATTACCTCTCCTCTCATCATCATGTGTGATACTCTCAATATCATGTGTTATATTATTAATATTATTATCATGTTACCTCTAAATATTACCTTGCAATATTACCTCTCCTCTCATCATCATGTGCAATACTTCTTCTCAATATTATCCTTGCAATATTTCCATGCTACATTACCTTTCATCATTATGTGCAACATTCTTAATATTCTTTATATTATGTGCAATTCTTCCTCTGACCATTATTATTATTATTACACTTTTATTACATTTCAATTATTGCCAAATAGTTTTTGCTGACTGAATATCTTATCTTAATATAGTTTTATACTTCACCTATATTTGTATACTAGCTCCTGTTGTCCCCCACCCACCTGGGACGAAGGACACGGGTAGGTCTCGCTTAAACCCCTTTATTACACATATGTGGACAGAGCAAGGCGGTCCGGCCTCAGCCGCCCCCCGGACTCTAACTCGGGGCCGGGTGAGGCCGCTGAAACCGGCCACCAACCACACACTCTCCACAGTGTTGCTTCAGAGTGCGTCCTCGTGGCATCATGTCATTATACTGTGTGTTCCAGTGTAAGTTAACACTCTGGTCTGGCGTCGGAACCAAAGGTGACGAGATATATGGTTACCAAGCCATGTCGATAACACCTTTCTACAAATCAGTCTAAAAGCAGCGTTGGAAGAAGTGATGCATTTGTTAAAAAAATATATAAATGTTATTGTGCCGCCCTCGATATTCTATGTACTGAATATATGAGGCAGTAAGTTAAACACCTTCCTCTCATCAAAACTCTGAAGACGTTCATCTGTTTATCCACACGTTTATTGACTTGAACAAGAGTGAAACTGAAAACAGACAGAAAGCATAATCCAAAGCTATGTTTCAACTATGACTCATAAACACATTATGTACATACTTTTATCCTTCATGAAATGACCCATGTTTAACTGTTACATGTTGTGGCGCTTGCGGGAAGGTCGGCGGGTTGGAAGGGACGGGAAAGGCGTTCGCGAGGGTGGGAGGAGGGCTGACGGGATAGAGAGGTGATGTGTTGTGTGGAGGGTGACGGGGAGGCGGTGGGTTGAGGTGGTTGGCGGGGCGAAGAGCGGAGAGGTGGTGGGGGTGTGGAATGGTGGAGGGTGCGGGGTGGGTGAGGGCTGCTGGAGGGCGAGGTACGTTGCGTGGTGGCATCCGTGTGGAGTAGGCTTGGCGGGTGGGTATTTGTGAGATGAGAGTGGTGATGTGGGTGGGCGAGTGGAGATCGTTGGGATGGGTTGGTTGAGGCGTGGCGCGCGGTTAGGTGGAGTAGTGGGGGTGGAGGTGTGAGTGGTTGTTTGTTGTTTGTTAAAGGTATGAGGTGCAGGGCAAGTGCGTGCAGGCATTGCTTGGGGTGAGGGGCAGTGTTGCGCAGGCGAGAGTGGGTGGAGGGGCGCGCGGATGGAGCGAAGGTCGTGGAGGTGGCGGGGAGCTCCGTGGGCTGGCGCGGTGGCGGCCCAGCGAGGTAGGAGAGTGTCTGGCGATCTGGCGGTCGGGTGTCGGGCGCTGGGCATGCAGGCGCGTTGCTGGGAGTCTGGCGATGTCGTCTGCTGCGTCGGCAGGGGTGCAGGAGCGCCGCGGGTGAACAGTCTGTCTGCTTGCGTGGTCGTCTGCGTCTCGTGCGGGGCTGCGTGTCGGTCGTCGGTCGTCGCGTGTGCGTGGGTCTGCGTGGAGGATGGCGGCCTCGGGGTGAGGAGTCGGTGAGGCAGGAGCACTAGGCGGCCTTCGGGAGGCGGGGGTGGCGTGCTGCAGGCCGGGTGGCGTGGGCCTGGCAGGACGCGGCAGAGGGTGTGTCGAGGTGCGGGATGGGGGTCGGTGTAAGGGCGTGCGGCGGTGTGGTATGAAGAGGGCCGAGGGTGGGTGGGGAGCGGGATTAGGCCGTCTACAAGCGGTGTGTGGTTCGGAAATGGTGACGGTGAGCAGGAGTGACGAGTGTCACGAAGTGTAGGGAGGTGTGGGCGGCCTGGATGTGGGTGGTGGGGGTGGAGGCGGGGAGGGATCAAGTTGGCCGGTGAGGGTGGACGAGTCACGTGGGCGTGGCGTGGGTGAGGGTGGCGGGTGGGTGCGTGTCTGCGTCGCAGTCGCGGAGCGAATGGGGTGGGGCGAGCGGCGGCGGCGGCAGCTGGTGTGGAGTGCTGCGACTGGTAGCTGAATACATACCATTGTGCTCTTGACTCAGTTAAATGTTGTATTTGGGCCCTTAGCTGGAACCGTGGCTGATGAGCCCTATTGAAATATGAATGCCATTCAACATGAGTTTGTAAGCCCCTTCCGAGTGACCAACCTTTGAGGTATAACACTCATCGTGGCTGTACCTCTCTTCTTTAATTAAGAGTTTGATCCCTGATGTTTCGGTAGTTACCCACTTGCATTCTGAGAGCCCGTGCGGTGCCCCTCGCCTCGAATACTGGCCCACACAGAACCCGTCGCCTTTTGAACACTCTGGTATTGATTCCCTGTTGACCCCCTTGTAACCTCCTTTTCTTGTCACTCCCCAGTGACCCCTATGAACACCTAGTGACCCCTATGAACCCCTAGTGACCCCTAATGAACCCCTAGTGACCCCTATGAACCCCTGGTGACCCCTATGAACCCCTAGTGACCCCTATGAACCCCTAGTGACCCCTATGAACCCCTGGTGACCCCTATGAACCCCTAGTGACCCCTATGAACCCCTGATGACCCCTATGAACCCCCTAGTGACCCCTATGAACCCCTGGTGACCCCTATGAACCCCTAGTGACCCCCCTAGTGACCCCTATGAACCCCTAGTGACCCCTATGAACCTCTAGTGACCCCTATGAACCCCTAGTGACCCGTATGAACCCCTGGTGACCAAACATAGCATAGATAGGTGAGTTACATAAAGTTCGCTAATTGATTCGAAATGATTCGAACAGATGGCCTGAAAATAGCCATTCATCTTGCCATGCGTATCCTTTACTTCCTGGTTAAACTCACACAGGAGGTCAAATGTGACTTCCTGTCACCAACTTCCTGTTCTCTTAAAGGAACCACTCCCTGTGACAGAACATATTGAATGTGCCTCGAAAAAACGATAGTCTCTGATAGTTGCTTCAAGGTCTTTTAGAACAATGATGGGCCACTGTGCCAGTCCCAAACCAGATGAACCAGAATGAAAAACAAGGAGGCAGACATTTGTGATGTGTGACTCACTTGGCCCTCTGGCACCGCAGAAATGTTGCGGAGAATAGGGTTGACCTGGCCAGACGGGACAGGAGTGTGATGTTCTGATGATGTGCAGCCACTGAACCACCAAACAAAAAGACAAAGCGGTGTCATGACAGACCTTCAAAAAAGATGATTGAAACCATTCTCTGGTCTGTCCTCCGAGAGACACCTGATGAGTAGCTCTCACACAGCTGCCACAGTGGATGCAGAAGTGCATTAGTAAGACATCAAGACAATCCAACGTTTACATTTAGAAATGTACGTTTAGGACTACAATTAGCCCTGAATGGGGCATTTGGCAGACACTTTTATCCAAAGCGACTTCCAATATCAGGGGTGTAAAAAGTACCCAGAAATTATACTTAAGTGAAAGTATGGGTACCGTCTCAAAATCTTACTCAAGTAAAAGTGAGAGTATCTGGCTAAAAACACACTTGAGTAAAAGTAAAAAAGTTTCTACTTTTAAATGTACTTAAGTACTAAAAAGTAAAAGTAAAAACGTTTTTTTATTGCAAGGCCATGGGTGCTCGTCTTGTCCGTCCACGCCGACCGTTTCGTCCTCTTCATCACTCGTACTATCGTTTGTAGTCATCTTCTGTAGCTTGTCACCCTGACTGTCTATTCTTCTGATAGCAGGTGTTTCATCAAAGATCCCCGCTTTCTAGTCTTGCACAAGGACCAATCAGCATGGGTGTGGGCGGGTTCATCTTCCATTGATGGGATTTGATTGGCTGTTTTTAAATAAAGTGCGGCCGCAGGATTAATAACGTTAACGTTAGTTCGGCCAGAGAAACAAATATACTAATTAAAACTGTTGGACCTGTGGGATTTGTACTTTGTACTTTGTAGGTCTGCATTTTAAATGTAAGTTGTAAGTGTTTTCTCAGAAATGTAATTGAGTAAAAGTACAAGTATACAAACCTAATAATACTCGAGTAAAGTACAAATCCCCAAAAACAGTACTTAAGTATTGTAACGAAGTACAATTACTCATGTACTTTACACCCCTGTCCAATATGTACATTGGTCCAACAGCTAGCACGCTGGTTGCACGTTGCTGCTGATATTTAATGTGAGAAAGATGTAATTGCTCAGTCTTTATCCAGGACAATTTGTACAAATATAATTTCAGATTGTAATGAGCAGACTTCCTGATGTTACGACCAGGCTCAGCGATCGGAACCAAGAAAGGGGAGTCCACACATGATGATAAGATAACATAAGATATTTATCAGAACCAAGAAAGGGGAGTCCACACATGATGAAAATAACATAAGATATTTTCAGAACAATAAGGGATCACATTGATGATCAGTATTACCCAAGAAAGAGGAAGTCCACACATGATGATAAGAACATAAGAATTACAGAACAAGAAAGGGGAGTCCACACATGATAATTTAACATAAGATTTTACAGAACCAAGAAAGGGGAGTCCACACATGATGACATAGAATTAACAATATAAGAATATCAGAACAGAAAGGGAGTCACACATGATGAAAGATAACATAAGATATTATCAGAACAAGAAAGGGGAGTCCCACACATGATGAAAGACAAAGATATTTATCAGAACAAAAAGGGGGCCCACTGATGAAGTAACATATATTATCAGAACCAAGAAAGAGGAGTCCACACATGATGACAAGATAACATAAGATATTATCAGAACCAAGAAAGAGGAGTCCACACATGATGACAAATAACATAAGAATTAGAACAAGAAAGGGATCACACAGAAAAGATACTAGAATTATCAGAACCAAGAAAGGGGAGTCCACACATGATGACAAGATAACATAAGATATTTATCAGAACCAAGAAAGGGGAGTCCACACATGATGACAAGATAACATAAGATATTTATCAGAACCAAGAAAGGGGAGTCCACACATGATGACAAGATAACATAAGATATTTATCAGAACCAAGAAAGGGGAGTCCACACATGATGACAAGATAACATAAGATATTTATCAGAACCAAGAAGGGGAGTCCACAATTGATGATCAGGTGTGGTGTGTGTGTGTGTGTATGCATATTTGCATGAATGCGTATGGTGATTACATGGGGGCGTGTGTGTGTGTGGTTGGGTGTGCGTGTGTGGAGCAGGAGTGCACACACACACACACACACACACACACACACACACACACACACACACACACACCACTGTGGGTTGGGGGTGGGGTCGGGGGGGTCGGTGTCTCAACCTCTGCTCTCTGGCATTAGTGTGGATCAAACGCTGTTCAAACCTCCACCAAGCCCCACCGTCGGGGCCAAAGCAACACACACGCTCCACACTGGGCCTGCGGGAGACAAAGGCTCCCGGGGCCCTGGTGTTGGTTCAAGGGATCTGGGTGGGTGGGTTGGAGGGCTCCAGGCCCAGCTGAAGGCGGCGCAGGCCCAGCTGCAGGCCACAGGCCAAAGAGAGGAGCAGGCCTGGGAGCAGGCCAGAGAGCCCCAGGCGACGCAGCAGGCGATGCAGCCGACGACGCAGCAGGCGATGCAGCCGACGACGCAGCAGGCGATGCAGCCGACGACGCAGCAGGCGATGCAGGCAGGCGACGCAGCAGCGCGCGACGACGCAGCAGGCGATGCAGCCGACGACGCAGCCGGACGATGCAGCCGACGACGCAGCAGGCGATGCAGCAGGCGACGCAGCACGACGCAGCAGGCGATGCAGCCGACGACGCAGCAGGCGATGCAGGAGACGACGCAGCCGACGACGCAGCAGCCGACGCAGCAGGCGATGCGGCCGACGACGCAGCAGGCGATGCAGGAGACGAT
>PIJE02002369.1:0-2500 GCA_002895965.2 Coryphaenoides rupestris | reverse complement strand
ACACACACACACAGGCACGCATACGCACATTGCATGCAACGGTGTACACAAGTGCGCGAGACGCAAAGACACACCACACAACGCACACCACACAGCATACACACACTGCATACACACACATGCATCCAACACACACCACACACACAGACAGACACAGCGACACACACACACGGCATACGCAGCATGCCATCGCACTTACACAAGTGCGCCAGACGCAAATGACCAGCACACGACACGCACACACCAGCATACACACATGCATACACACACATGCATCCACACACACACACACACACACAGAAAGACACTACACTGGACCATTGTGAGTCCCGGTCTATTTAAGGAATGTTTTTTTTGCTGGCCACAGCTGCGGAAATGAATATCAAATGTAGTTCTGCTCTCATAAATCAAAACCGTTTGCTGCGGCGCTCGGACTGTTTTCTTGCCCCCACCGAGGCTGGGTAAGGCCCGTGTGTATTGCACTTGGGCCCACAGCTTGACTCTTAACCTGCAACCACCGCTGGCTCAGGTGAGGTAGACCAGGGAGGGAGGGAGGGTGGGAGGGAGAGGGAGGGGAGAGGGAGGGAGGGAGGGGGAGGGGCGTGTGTGGTGGTGAGGCAGAGTGTCAGAGCGGAGCTTGCTATGATTCCACTTCACAGCCAGTCATTTCGTATTGTATATGATGGATCCCGGGCAAACCCCCCAGGATCACACAAAGCAACACAAACCATGTGGGCTCTGGAGTTATGTCTGCTGGGGGAAGAGGCAGACTGACAAGATATCAAGATATCCCTTCTCTCTCTCTCGCTTTCTCTCCTCTCTCTCTCTCTCTCTCTCTCTCTCTCTTCTCTCTCTCTGTCTCTCTCTACTCTCTCTGTCTCTCTCTCTCTCTCTCTCTCTCTCTCTCTCTCTCATCTCTCTCATCTCTCTCTCTCTCTTTCTCTCTCGTCTCTTTCCTCCTTACCATTACTATTATCATCCCACTCTCAACATATTCAGCTGACTGAGCTAGACGTGGATATCTGAGTGTGTGTGTGTGTGTGTGTGTGTGTGTCCTGTGTGTGTGTGTGTGTGTGTGTGTGTGTGTGTGTGTGTGTGGTATGCATATTTGCATGAATGCGTATGGCCAGTGATTACATGGGGGCGTTGGGCATTGGGGCATTGCGTGTAGGAGTAGGAGACCTCCCACCTCCACACACACACACACACACACACACACACACACACACACACACACACTGTGGGTTGGGGGTGGGGTCGGGGGGGTCGGTGTCTCAACCTCTGCTCTCTGGCATTAGTGTGGATCAAACGCTGTTCAAACCTCCACCAAGCCCCACCGTCGGGGCCAAAGCAACACACACGCTCCACACTGGGCCTGCGGGAGACAAAGGCTCCCGGGGCCCTGGTGTTGGTTCAAGGGATCTGGGTGGGTGGGTTGGTTGGTGTGGGTGGGTGGGTTGGTGTGGGTGGGGGGGGGGGGTGTGGTGGGCTTGCTTTCAGCCCAGTGGGCCGCGGAGGGCGAGGAGGGAGCCCACACAAGCCGGGGAGATGGGAGCGCGGGGTTTTTTTGTTGTCACGGTAGAGCTTGGAATGCGAGGATCGAAGGGGAGGCTTGCTGCTCGGACATCCCACAATACTCTGGCTATTTGGACAGACGGATGGACGGACAGACGCATAGACGGCAGGGACGGGCAGGCCTGCTGAGGGGCTGAGTGACTGAGCCTTGTGTGCTCATGAGTAGACATAACAAGAGTCACTGGTTTCACTCCACGCCGCTCTGCTAGATATACTGGGGTTTCCACGTGGCCCACACTGCCTCTCAATAAATAGGCTTCTGCAGCTCCAACGCCTGTTTAACACATGCAGGAGCCTGCATGCGCTCAATCACACACCTAAACACATATACATACAGTATATACACACACACACACACACACACACACATACAGTATCTACACACATGCACACATGCACACATGTGCACGCTCACATGCACACACAAAAAACACGTTTAATCTTCTCATACACACACACACACACACACACACGTTCACTCTCTCATTCAAACACACACACAAACACACACATGCATGTGCACGCTCACATGCACACACACAGACACGTTCGACCTCTCATACACACACACACACACACGCGCACACACACACACACACGTTAAATCTGTCATACACACACATGCACATACACACACACATACAGTACATGTGCATGCTCACATGCACACACACACACACACACACACACCACACACACCTACACACGTTCACTCTCACTCGCACAAACACCTCCACACATGCACACTCACACATACACACACACACACACACACAGGAGTCACCCTGGCCCGCTGTATCTTATTAAGCGCAGAGGATTTACAGCTGATAGGGCTCCGTAAATTGGGGGTTTTGCAGGGTGATAATGCCCCAGTGTCAGCTCTGTGCTCTGTCATTAAACTCTCAGCCTCCCAGTGTCTGCCATA
>PIJE02002368.1:56313-71718 GCA_002895965.2 Coryphaenoides rupestris | reverse complement strand
CTCAATATAGTTTACTAGATATTATCAATATAGTTTACTAGATATAGTTTACTAGATACGATCAATATAGTTTACTAGATATGATCAATATAGTTTACTAGATATTACCTATCAATATAGTTTACTAGATATGATCAATATAGTTTACTAGATATGATCAATATAGTTTACTAGATATTACCTATCAATATAGTTTACTAGATATGATCAATATAGTTTACTAGATATGATCAATATAGTTTACTAGATACGATCAATATAGTTTACTAGATATGATCAATATAGTTTACTAGATATTACCTATCAATATAGTTTACTAGATATGATCAATATAGTTTACTAGATACGATCAATATAGTTTACTAGATATGATCAATATAGTTTACTAGATATGATCAATATAGTTTACTAGATACGATCAATATAGTTTACTAGATATGATCAATATAGTTTACTAGATATTACCTATCAATATAGTTTACTAGATATGATCAATATAGTTTACTAGATATTACCTATCAATATAGTTTACTAGATATGATCAATATAGTTTACTAGATATGATCAATATAGTTTACTAGATATGATCAATATAGTTTACTAGATACGATCAATATAGTTTACTAGATATTACCTATCAATATAGTTTACTAGATATGATCAATATAGTTTACTAGATATTACCTATCAATATAGTTTACTAGATATGATCAATATAGTTTACTAGATATGATCAATATAGTTTACTAGATATGATCAATATAGTTTACTAGATATTACCTATCAATATAGTTTACTAGATATGATCAATATAGTTTACTAGATATTACCTATCAATATAGTTTACTAGATATGATCAATATAGTTTACTAGATATTACCTATCAATATAGTTTACTAGATACGATCAATATAGTTTACTAGATATGATCAATATAGTTTACTAGATATGATCAATATAGTTTACTAGATACGATCAATATAGTTTACTAGATATTACCTATCAATATAGTTTACTAGATATGATCAATATAGTTTACTAGATATTACCTATCAATATAGTTTACTAGATATGATCAATATAGTTTACTAGATATGATCAATATAGTTTACTAGATATTACCTATCAATATAGTTTACTAGATATGATCAATATAGTTTACTAGATATTACCTATCAATATAGTTTACTAGATATGATCAATATAGTTTACTAGATATTACCTATCAATATAGTTTACTAGATATGATCAATATAGTTTACTAGATATTACCTATCAATATAGTTTACTAGATATTACCTATCAATATAGTTTACTAGATATGATCAATATAGTTTACTAGATATTACCTATCAATATAGTTTACTAGATATTACCTATCAATATAGTTTACTAGATATGATCAATATAGTTTACTAGATATTACCTATCAATATAGTTTACTAGATATGATCAATATAGTTTACTAGATATTACCTATCAATATAGTTTACTAGATATTACCTATCAATATAGTTTACTAGATATGATCAATATAGTTTACTAGATATTACCTATCAATATAGTTTACTAGATATTACCTATCAATATAGTTTACTAGATATGATCAATATAGTTTACTAGATATTACCTATCAATATAGTTTACTAGATATGATCAATATAGTTTACTAGATATTACCTATCAATATAGTTTACTAGATATGATCAATATAGTTTACTAGATATTACCTATCAATATAGTTTACTAGATATCTATCAATATAGTTTACTAGATATTACCTATCAATATAGTTTACTAGATATGATCAATATAGTTTACTAGATATTACCTATCAATATAGTTTACTAGATATGATCAATATAGTTTACTAGATATTACCTATCAATATAGTTTACTAGATATGATCAATATAGTTTACTAGATATTACCTATCAATATAGTTTACTAGATATTACCTATCAATATAGTTTACTAGATATGATCAATATAGTTTACTAGATATTACCTATCAATATAGTTTACTAGATATGATCAATATAGTTTACTAGATATGATCAATATAGTTTACTAGATATTACCTATCAATATAGTTTACTAGATATGATCAATATAGTTTACTAGATATGATCAATATAGTTTACTAGATATTACCTATCAATATAGTTTACTAGATATGATCAATATAGTTTACTAGATATTACCTATCAATATAGTTTACTAGATATGATCAATATAGTTTACTAGATATTACCTATCAATATAGTTTACTAGATATGATCAATATAGTTTACTAGATATTACCTATCAATATAGTTTACTAGATATGATCAATATAGTTTACTAGATACGATCAATATAGTTTACTAGATATGATCAATATAGTTTACTAGATATTACCTATCAATATAGTTTACTAGATATGATCAATATAGTTTACTAGATATGATCAATATAGTTTACTAGATATTACCTATCAATATAGTAGTGTGTGTGTGTGTGTGTGTGTGTGTGTGTGTGTGTGTGTGTGTGTGTGTGTGTGTGTGTGTGTGTGTGTGTGTGTGTGTGTGTGTGTGTGTGTGTGTGTGTGTGTGATGACTGTTCTCTATCCTCAGCTCCAGATGGATCTGGACCAGGTTGACCTCAAGACCGGAGTCACACAATGGTAACTAACGCTGTGTTACTGGTTAGTTAATGGTAACTAACGCTGTGTTACTGGTTAGTTAATGGTAACTAACGATGTGTTACTGGTTAGTTAATGGTAACTAACGCTGTGTTACTGGTTAGTTAATGGTAACTAACGCTGTGTTACTGGTTAGTTAATGGTAACTAACGCTGTGTTACTGGTTAGTTAATGGTAACTAACGCTGTGTTACTGGTTAGTTAATGGTAACTAACGCTGTGTTACTGGTTAGTTAATGGTAACTAACGCTGTGTTACTGGTTAGTTAATGGTAACTAACGCTGTGTTACTGGTTAGTTAATGGTAACTAACGCTGTGTTACTGGTTAGTTAATGGTAACTAACGCTGTGTTACTGGTTAGTTAATGGTAACTAACGCTGTGTTACTGGTTAGTTAATGGTAACTAACGCTGTGTTACTGGTTAGTTAATGGTAACTAACGCTGTGTTACTGGTTAGTTAATGGTAACTAATGTTGTGTTACATCTTTATGTCTCCTATGATATTTCTTTCAGGTATGATTTGATTGCAGAGACCAACTAGAAGAAGTGAGCCGGTTAATGTCGACTCTTCATCACTGTGATGTCGTGTGCTTCCTGCTCCTCTTCTATTCTGCTTGTCTGCTGAGAGCTCATCGTGTGTAAGATGTGATGACCACTCATCCTGCCAGCAACACCAGCCCTCGCTTATAGTGCTCATTCATTCAGGACATTGTGTGTATAGATAGACACATCATAGATATTCAACAACCCACACATTGTGTGTATAGATAGACACATCATAGATATTCAACAACCCACACATTGTGTGTATAGATAGACACATCATAGATATTCAACAACTTACACATTGTGTGTATAGATAGACACATCATAGATATTCAACAACCCACACATTGTGTGTATAGATAGACACATCATAGATATTCAACAACCCACACATTGTGTGTATAGATAGACACATCATAGATATTCAACAACCCACACATTGTGTGTATAGATAGACACATCATAGATATTCAACAACCCACACATTGTGTGTATAGATAGACACATCATAGATATTCAACAACTTACACATTGTGTGTATAGATAGACACATCATAGATATTCAACAACCCACACATTGTGTGTATAGGTAGATATACACATCATACTGTAGATATGTCCTCTCCACCAAGGGCTGGTGCTCCAGTCGTCCTCTCTATATTTATGTGCTATCTCTATATTTATGTATTTCTATATTTATGTATTTCTACATCGTATGTTTTTAACAATGTCTGGTCAAAATGGTCAAGAATTGGGTTGAACTGAAAGTATTATTTTCTACCTGAAACCATTCCTTATTTTAATTTGGATTGTATTATTGTGTTTATATGATTGCCTTACTTTACAGAACTGTGCACAATGTTGAGGATGCTTCGGAATTATGTTTCAAATGAAGAAGTTTTGTATGTTTTAACAACGTTTCTCGAAATGAATTTATATTTTAACAGATTGAGTCGCATTTGACACTGGAATAGGAGATAATATCCTACGTCTAACACTCCACGGTGCTTTCTGATTGTATGAAGACAAGTTTTGAACATTAAGAACATGTCGTATTGTAAGCTAAGTCCTTGTACCTTCGCTGTGTCTTGTGCCAAATGGAGTCTCGTTGTTAATGTCAGCTGCCAAACCTTTCATGATCAGTGGTTTCCTAAAAACTATTTCTAAACATGTCAACACGTACTGGAACTGTTGGGAAGGCTTGACAACTTTAAATGAAGACGTCCATCTTGGTGTGGATTGATAAAAATACTGCTTTGCTGTCACCTCATTCGTACTCGTGGTGTATCTGTGTTCTGCTCTCAACTTGACGATTAAAGTTTGCACCACTTGTTGTGGACTTCATTAGTGTGAAACAAAGTGTTCCTTTATGAATGTGATAATAATTATGAAGTAATAATAATTAGGGATGTAATAATAATTATGAATATAATAATAATTATGAATGTAATAATAATTAGGGATGTAATAATAATTATGAATATAATAATAATTATGAAGTAATAATAATTAGGGATGTAATAATAATTATGAATATAATAATAATTATGAATGTAATAATAATTAGGGATGTAATAATAATTATGAATATAATAATAATTATGAATGTAATAATAATTAGGGATGTAATAATAATTATGAATATAATAATAATTATGAATGTAATAATAATTAGGGATGTAATAATAATTATGAATATAATAATAATTATGAATGTAATAATAATTATGAATGTAATAATAATTATGAATGTAATAATAATTATGAATGTAATAATAATTATGAATGTAATAATAATTAGGGATGTAATACTGTTGGTTGCCACCAGGTTGGAGTAAAGTGCTGACAAAGAGGATCTGCATCCAGCTGCTGTATGAGACAGATGTTAGTGGGAGGGACAGCAGTTAGATTGACAGACACATGATTCACCCAATAAGGACCTTTCTTTTGAAGATAGCAGAGAGCCAGCCCTCTGATTGGAGGATCGTACTGAGTCTGGGGCGGGGCCAGCAGAGAGCCAGCCCTCTGATTGGAGGATGGTCCTCAGTCTGGGGCGGGGCCAGCAGAGAGCCAGCCCTCTGATTGGAGGATGGTCCTGAGTCTGGGGCGGGGCCAGCAGAGAGCCAGCCCTCTGATTGGAGGATGGTACTGAGTCTGGGGCGGGGCCAGCAGAGAGCCAGCCCTCTGATTGGAGGATGGTCCTGAGTCGGGGGCGGGGCCAGCAGTCTCACAACATTAATGAATGAAACGCGCTGGAGCCTCAGCGACCAGCCAGTACTGACTTATACTGAGTTGAACTAAGTTATACTAACTTATACTAAGTTATACTGACTTATACTGAGTTATATTTAGTTATATTTTGTTATTTTTAATACTTTTCCACTTTTATCCAAGGATGGATTGGCCTGGAAAAACCGAGATAATACTTTGTCATCGGAAACAATTATACTGCTAAGAGCTGATGGACCGTTAGTCTCCAGAAGGATTTACTATTCTATTATATATCTATTATATATCTATTATATATCTATTATATATCTATATGATATCTATATTATAGATATATTATAGATATATTATAGTGTAATAGCGTAATGTGCGCTTAGTCTCTTCTCCTGGACGAGCTGTGGAGTTCCTGACAGAAGAGGAGGAGGATGGGGAACATGGAGAGCGCGGATGGCCCCTCGGAGATGAAGGGCCACATGGGGCCCCAGAAGGTCCCGATGCCCCGGGACCCGGCAGAGCTGGAGGAGAGGTTCTCCGTGGTCCTGGTCAGTCCTCTCTCGTAACAATGCAGACTTAATGTGTTATAGTCTCACAATAACTCATCTATCTCCTGCTAAATGATCATTAACGAGCCCATCTCACACAGTTAACCTGTTGACCTGTTGACCAGTTGACCAGTCCTGTTGACATGTCCTGTTGACCTGTTGACCAGTCCTGTTGACCAGTCCCGTTGACCAGTCCCGTTGACCTGTTGATCAGTCCTGTTGACCTGTTGACCTGTTAACCAGTCCTGTTAACCAGTCCTCCAGCAGATCTGATCCTAACTGCGTAGCATTAACACCACCGTGTAACTTTGTCAGCTTGGAAAACATCATGTAGAGCCCTCCACCCACACACCCTCCACCCACACACCCTCCACCCACACCTCCATCCACACCTCCACCCACACCTCCACCTACACCTCCACCTACACCTCCACCCACTCCGTTAGGGTGGAGCTCCATCCATCAGCTCCATCAGCTCCATACCAAATGATGTGAAGTCTTTATTAGTAGCTTACCATTAGAGCAGGATGGTGACAAATCCATTTATTTGGGGTAATCATCATTTATTTAGTTGGCCTACGCCACAATGCATATTTTATTTATTGTGTAGTAAATACTATAAATACTTATTTGTATATATATATATATATATATATGCTAAAAACAATGTCTATCTTCCTTTGGACAAAATGTGTGTAAGCCAGACCGCACCCAGGTCCAATGTTTAGCCTCTTAAGACCTTAATTACATATAACAATATGCCTTCTTCATTGTGAGACTCAAATATTACAGTCCCCGCCTCCGTGCTTTTTCAAATTGTCTGGGGAAAAAGCTATAATTTGCTTCAGCAACCATTGTGTGAACATTTTCCATCAGTTGCCTGATAGACTCACAGAGAATGAGTTCCAGACGTGTTCACCGTGCAGCTCTGCTCACAGTTTCACTAAAGTAGACCGTTGGTGTAGACCGCCTGACGTGACCACTGACTTAGCCTCATCTTTTCCACTCGGAGCGTAGTGCGTGAGTGGGTGTTCCTTCATAAAGTATAAAGTCTTTCCATATGACCAAAGTCAGAATTATTTTTAGCTGTTCCCTTTTCCATGTAGAAATACTAGAAAACATTTATTATCAAGAGAGAGATCGTGCTGTCTGGAGAGAGCACACGACTAACTCCTAGACTGTTATTATAAAGCTGCAGATCTTTCTTAGAACCGATTTAGTCTGCTTGCTTGTTTTCACTTCAGTCGCTTGGTTCTGTTTCCTGCTGCAGCCGCAGACTTCCTCTGTGCTGTGGGCAGAACCACAAAGAGTTCTTATCAGACAGAGCCTCCAGAACCGCACTCCTGTTGCCAGGTAACAGCAGATCCAAGGTTCTCCACGCTGTGAGACAGGTCTGTGGTTCTCCACACTGTGAGACAGGTCTGTGGTTCTCCACGCTGTGAGACAGGTCTGTGGTTCTCCACTCTGTGAGACAGGTCTGTGGTTCTCCATGCTGTGAGACAGGTCTGTGGTTCTATATGCTGTGAGACAGATCTGTGGTTCTATATGCTGTGAGACAGGTCTGTGGTTCTATATGCTGTGAGACAGGTCTGTGGTTCTATATGCTGTGAGACGAGTCTGTGGTTCTATATGCTGTGAGACGAGTCTGTGGTTCTATATGCTGTGAGACGAGTCTGTGGTTCTATATGCTGTGAGACAGATCTGTGGTTCTATATGCTGTGAGACGAGTCTGTGGTTCTATATGCTGTGAGACAGGTCTGTGGTTCTATATGCTGTGAGACAGGTATTCCCCACACACCCAGCGTTCACAGACATTCTCTGTCATTATGATGTCATGGTAGTGTGGTGCGCCAGCGTAGGCTGAGGTCTTCACCAGGAGGCGGGTCCTCAGGGAATGTGGGCGGGGTCAGACCCCTGGGTTAGATCTCACTGCTTCCATGTGGCCAAGAAAACACGTTGATCACATCTAACTGACAGCATCGACAGCAACCAACAGAACACATCTCATCCCCCGGTCTTCAGCCGGTCGGTCCCAGCCGGTCTTCAGCCGGTCTTCAGCCGGTCTTCAGCTGGTCGGTCCCAGCCGGTCTTCAGCTGGTCTTCAGCTGGTCTTCAGCTGGTCGGTCCCAGCCGGTCTTCAGCTGGTCTTCAGGTCATCATCACATCATCACATCATCAGATCATCACATCATCACATTATCATGTAATCACATCATCACATCATCACATCATTACATCATAACATCATTATGTCATCTATCATCACGTTGTCACTGATGACTCTAGGTCTTTCATAGAGTTCTTATCACTTGCAAATCTTCGGTCCGAATGGATTTGTGTGATCCTAAAGAAAACCGGGCAGACCCAGACAGTCTGAGTGAGAGAGACTGGGCAGACCCAGACAGTCTGGAGTGAGCAGACCAGTTGACCCTTGACCACTATGAGGCTCTCAGGGGGCAGTAGGAGGATCCGTACGCTGCAGTCGGGTGAGTCTCTCCCATTAGCCATGCTCTTTAACTTGACCTCTCCAGCAGCCACAGGAGGAGCACTAAAGTCGTCCATAAAGCCGTGTGGAGGAGCTGAGGCCGGAGGGCGGCCAGGTGGACCCGAGATTCTAGATCCACTCCTCGTCTGTTCATCTGCAGCTTTTAAACCAAATTACCATTGTGCACACGACTCCCATCCTCCCCGTCTTCCTGGGGCACAACAGATATACACTCAAGTCCTCAACTGGAGTCTGCACAACAATCAACAAACAAACAAACAAACCCAGACAGTCTGAGTGAGAGAGACTGGGCAGACCCAGACAGTCTGAGTGAGAGAGACTGGGCAGACCCAGACAGTCTGAGTGAGAGAGACCGGGCAGACCCAGACAGTCTGAGTGAGAGAGAGTGAGAGAGACCAGGCAGACCCAGACAGTCTGAGTGAGAGAGACCAGGCAGACCCAGACAGTCTGAGTGAGAGAGACCGGGCAGACCCAGACAGTCTGAGTGAGAGAGACCAGGCAGACCCAGACAGTCTGAGTGAGAGAGACCAGGCCAAGCCCCGCCCCCCCCCCACGCCCTTCCCCTCCCACAAGTCTGGACTTTAGAGCTAAATCTCCACCATCTGCTTGTGTCTTCATGGAGATGCATGGTGGAGCAGTTTTCCAAGGTGTAGTGCAGGCCTGGACTGAAGGGATCCTCTTTCAGAGTGGCTCTGCGCCGCTGGATTCCTGTGGTGGCGCCGAGGCTGAGGCTGCTGGAGAACTCAGAAGAGGGAAAATGGGCTTTGAACTGGCGGCCTGCCACTGTTCTGGGTTGTAATGACTTTACCAAAATGGCACATACATATTTCTATGGCTTGTTTAGAGAAGAACATGTGATCCATTTCCCTGCTTGATTGCTTTGGAAACCATCCTAACCTAAGCTTTTCACTTCCCTTGTGTTGTGATGTTGTTATCTGGTTCATATGGATGCTAATATCCACTATAACACATTTCAGTTCAGGTGCTAACAAAAGGGATTATTGTAGGCCAAATATAACAATGAGAGTAAGGTGTGGTAAGAGTTAAAGAGTTAAAATCTGTGCAAAAGTTTAATTCTGTGAAAGCCAGAAAGAAAATTCTGACATCAATGATCCAGAAGCAGTTCTTTGCCCTCCCAGTGAAACTAATGGAGTCAAGCTGTGCACTTTATTTATGGGACATTAAACCTAAATCATTTGTTCAGGGCCAGTTGGTTTTCTAAGCCTCTGAGTCGACCCCCTCAGTACGAGCACAAGGTCAACTCTGATGAGGAGGCGTCATGGCTGCCTAGCAGCGTGGGGAGGGACGGGAAGGCCTTTGTTTGTTTGTTTGTTTGTTTGTTTGTTTGTTTGTTTGTTTGTTTGTTTGTTTGTTTGTTTGTTTGTTTGTTGATTGTTGTGCAGACTCCAGTTGAGGACTTGAGTGTATATCTGTTGTGCCCCAGGAAGACGGGGAGGATGGGAGTCGTGTGCACAATGGTAATTTGGTTTAAAAGCTGCAGATGAACAGACGAGGAGTGGATCTAGAATCTCGGGTCCACCTGGCCGCCCTCCGGCCTCAGCTCCTCCACACGGCTTTATGGACGACTTTAGTGCTCCTCCTGTGGCTGCTGGAGAGGTCAAGTTAAAGAGCATGGCTAATGGGAGAGACTCACCCGACTGCAGCGTACGGATCCTCCTACTGCCCCCTGAGAGCCTCATAGTGGTCAAGGGTCAACTGGTCTGTCCAGTTGCAGGGACTTGTTGGAAATTACCTGAAACAAAATGTCTTCTTTATGCGGTTTACAGTAACAGTACAGTGTGTGTGTGTGTGTGTATGTGTGTGCTGCGTGTGTGTTGCGTGTGTGTGTGTGTGTGTGTGTGTGTGCGTGTGTGTTTGTGTGTGCGTGGTGGTGTGTGTGTGTGTGTGTGTCGTGTGCGTGCGTGTGTGTGTGTGTGTGCGCGTGTGTGTGTGCGTGTGTGTGTGTGTGTGTGCGCGTGTGTGCGTGCGTGTGTGTGTGCGTGTGTGTGTGTGTGTGTGTGTGTGTGTGTGTGCGCGTGTGTGCGTGCGTGTGTGTGTCTATGTGTGTGTGTGTGCGCTGCAACCTGGGTCTCGGTAGCTCATAACTCCCTCATAGCTTCATGTTAAGTCTTTGTTGACATGAAGGCAACAGAAGAACTGGTGTTGAAAGGAATTTTTATGAAGCCGTTCAAGACTTAACTCTTAAAAAAGCATGTTGCTACACACCCATCTAATGGTTTGACCCGTCTGTTTCACCGTAACAATGGTTTGTCCCGTCTGTCTCACCGTAACAATGGTTTGACCCGTCTGTCTCACCGTAATAATGGTTTGACCCGTCTGTCTCGATGTAACAATGGTTTGACCCATCTGTCTCACTGTAACAATGGTTTGACCTGTCTGTCTCACCTGTCTCATCTGTCATGATGTATGACAGATGACAGATGATGTATGACCTGATGCTAAAGCCTTCAGTATAATCAGGAAGAAACCATTTGACGACACATGATTAGCAAGAGTCACGCGTTCTCATGTCAACTAAGCTGTGGGCTTTATTAATAGAACTTGGGCAGAAAGTCAAAAGGCCGGACAGAATTATTGAGGCATCCATGTACCTGCATTCCTCTCATTCCCGGAGGATGTGTGTTGGCCGGAGTTCCCCTCAGCTCTGCAGGGTCAGCGGTAAACAGGATGCTTCAGGCTGCTTGCGTTACAATTCATTCAGTCCAAACTCAAGAGAAGTTGCCTGACATCGGAAAGTAATTTCTATTTTGGATCCAAAAATAAAAAAGAACCGAAGACGCAAGAAACTGGTGTGAAAGGGACGCTTTTAACTCCAGGCTTCACTTTCCAAGAGTCAGATGTGGTTACATTCGTCACGGTGTTGTACTGCGACCAGGACGACGTCGCGGCCTGTGACGCGCTGTGTACGACGCGACCCCTGTAACGACGCGACCCCTGTAACGACGCGACCCCTGTGACGACGCGACCCCCGTGACGACGCGACCCCCGTGACGACGCGACCCCCGTAACGACGCGACCCCCGTGACGACGCGGCCCCCGTGACGACGCGACCCCTGTAACGACGCGACCCCTGTAACCACGCGACCCCTGTAACGACGCGACCCCTGTAACGACGCGACCCCTGTAACGACGCGACCCCTGTGACGACGCGACCCCTGTGACGACGCGACCCCTGTGACGACGCGACCCCCGTAACGACGCGACCCCTGTGACGACGCGACCCCTGTAACGCCGCGGTCCAACACACGGTGGCGCTGTCGTGCAGCCTGACCCTGTAAGTAATGTACATGTAGATATAATGTATATGTAGATATAATGTACATGTAGATATAATGTATATGTAGATATAATGTACATGTAGATATAATGTATATGTAGATATAATGTACATGTAGATATAATGTACATGTAGATATAATGTATATGTAGATATAATGTACATGTAGATATAATGTACATGTAGATATAATGTATATGTAGATATAATGTACATGTAGATATAATGTATATGTAGATATAATGTACATGTAGATATAATGTACATGTAGATATAATGTATATGTAGATATAATGTACATGTAGATATAATGTACATGTAGATATAATGTATATGTAGATATAATGTACATGTAGATATAATGTACATGTAGATATAATGTATATGTAGATATAATGTACATGTAGATATAATGTACATGTAGATATCATGTATATGTAGATATAATGTACATGTAGATATCATGTAGATATAATGTATATGTAGATATAATGTACATGTAGATATAATGTACATGTAGATATAATGTATATGTAGATATAATGTACATGTAGATATAATGTATATGTAGATATAATGTACATGTAGATATAATGTCCCTTCAAGGTTATAACATAATTTAAAGACAAAAACAGACGTTAAAGCAACGCAACACAGACGAGGACGACACAACGAGCGGTCGAGCGTTGTAACGGCACCGTCCCCTTCGACGCCTCTCTGCTCCACTCTCGCTTCCTGTTTGGGTGGAGGCCCCTTAAGGACAACAAACAAACAAACAAACAAACAAACAAACAAACAAACAAACAAACAAACAAACAAACAAACAAACAAACAAACAAACAAAGGCCTTCCCGTCCCTCCCCACGCTGCTAGGCAGCCATGACGCCTCCTCATCAGAGTTGACCTTGTGCTCGTACTGAGGGGGTCGACTCAGAGGCTTAGAAAACCAACTGGCCCTGAACAAATGATTTAGGTTTAATGTCCCATAAATAAAGTGCACAGCTTGACTCCATTAGTTTCACTGGGAGGGCAAAGAACTGCTTCTGGATCATTGATGTCAGAATTTTCTTTCTGGCTTTCACAGAATTAAACTTTTGCACAGATTTTAACTCTTTAACTCTTACCACACCTTACTCTCATTGTTATATTTGGCCTACAATAATCCCTTTTGTTAGCACCTGAACTGAAATGTGTTATAGTGGATATTAGCATCCATATGAACCAGATAACAACATCACAACACAAGGGAAGTGAAAAGCTTAGGTTAGGATGGTTTCCAAAGCAATCAAGCAGGGAAATGGATCACATGTTCTTCTCTAAACAAGCCATAGAAATATGTATGTGCCATTTTGGTAAAGTCATTACAACCCAGAACAGTGGCAGGCCGCCAGTGTGCAGACTCCAGTTGAGGACTTGAGTGTATATCTGTTGTGCCCCAGGAAGACGGGGAGGATGGGAGTCGTGTGCACAATGGTAATTTGGTTTAAAAGCTGCAGATGAACAGACGAGGAGTGGATCTAGAATCTCGGGTCCACCTGGCCGCCCTCCGGCCTCAGCTCCTCCACACGGCTTTATGGACGACTTTAGTGCTCCTCCTGTGGCTGCTGGAGAGGTCAAGTTAAAGAGCATGGCTAATGGGAGAGACTCACCCGACTGCAGCGTACGGATCCTCCTACTGCCCCCTGAGAGCCTCATAGTGGTCAAGGGTCAACTGGTCTGTCCAGTTGCAGGGACTTGTTGGAAATTACCTGAAACAAAATGTCTTCTTTATGCGGTTTACAGTAACAGTACAGTGTGTGTGTGTGTGTGTATGTGTGTGCTGCGTGTGTGTTGCGTGTGTGTGTGTGTGTGTGTGTGTGTGTGTGTGTGCTGCGTGTGTGTTGCGTGTGTGCGCTCGTGTGTGTGTGTGTGTGTGCGTGCGTGCGTGCGTGCGTGTGTGTGTGTGTGTGCGTGTGTGTGTGCGTGTGTGTGTGTGTGTGTGCGCGTGTGTGCGTGCGTGTGTGCGTGCGTGTGTGTGTGTGTGTGCGCGTGCGTGTGTGTGCGCGTGTGTGCGTGCGTGTGTGTGTCTATGTGTGTGTGTGTGCGCTGCAACCTGGGTCTCGGTAGCTCATAACTCCCTCATAGCTTCATGTTAAGTCTTTGTTGACATGAAGGCAACAGAAGAACTGGTGTTGAAAGGAATTTTTATGAAGCCGTTCAAGACTTAACTCTTAAAAAAGCATGTTGCTACACACCCATCTAATGGTTTGACCCGTCTGTTTCACCGTAACAATGGTTTGTCCCGTCTGTCTCACCGTAACAATGGTTTGACCCGTCTGTCTCACCGTAATAATGGTTTGACCCGTCTGTCTCGATGTAACAATGGTTTGACCCATCTGTCTCACTGTAACAATGGTTTGACCTGTCTGTCTCACCTGTCTCATCTGTCATGATGTATGACAGATGACAGATGATGTATGACCTGATGCTAAAGCCTTCAGTATAATCAGGAAGAAACCATTTGACGACACATGATTAGCAAGAGTCACGCGTTCTCATGTCAACTAAGCTGTGGGCTTTATTAATAGAACTTGGGCAGAAAGTCAAAAGGCCGGACAGAATTATTGAGGCATCCATGTACCTGCATTCCTCTCATTCCCGGAGGATGTGTGTTGGCCGGAGTTCCCCTCAGCTCTGCAGGGTCAGCGGTAAACAGGATGCTTCAGGCTGCTTGCGTTACAATTCATTCAGTCCAAACTCAAGAGAAGTTGCCTGACATCGGAAAGTAATTTCTATTTTGGATCCAAAAATAAAAAAGAACCGAAGACGCAAGAAACTGGTGTGAAAGGGACGCTTTTAACTCCAGGCTTCACTTTCCAAGAGTCAGATGTGGTTACATTCGTCACGGTGTTGTACTGCGACCAGGGTGGAGGTGTGGGGTACCAGGGTGGAGGTGTGGGGTACCAGGGTGGAGGTGTGGGGTACCAGGGTGGAGGTGTGGGGTACCAGGGTGGAGGCCGGGGGTACCAGGGTGGAGGTGTGGGGTACCAGGGTGGAGGTGTGGGGTACCAGGGTGGAGGTGTGGGGTACCAGGATGGAGGTGTGGGGTACTAGGGTGGAGGCCGGGGGTAACGGCACCGTCCCCTTCGACGCCTCTCTGCTCCACTCTCGCTTCCTGTTTGGGTGGAGGCCCCTTAAGGACTCTTTGTTGAGGTCGCCGGGTTGAGTTACCGCGTGAAAAATCAGTAGGAGATCAGATGTCTGGTCAGAGAAAAGTGGCCAAGGTTTCTCACACTCTGCTTGTAGTCCTACCTGGGAGTGTCGCCTCGTAGGACTACAACACTACAACACACACTGGGAGTGTCTCCTCGTAGGACTACAACACTACAACACACACTGGGAGTGTCTCCTCGTAGGACTACAACACTACAACACACACTGGGAGTGGCTCCTCGTAGGACTACAACACTACAACACACACTGGGAGTGTCTCCTCGTAGGACTACAACACTACAACACACACTGGGAGTGGCTCCTCGTAGGACTACAACACTACAACACACACTGGGAGTGTCTCCTCGTAGGACTACAACACTACAACACACACACTGGGAGTGGCTCCT
>PIJE02002368.1:43813-51313 GCA_002895965.2 Coryphaenoides rupestris | reverse complement strand
TTTCTATATCACGACTATTTATCCATTTTGGGGAACACAATTATTTGATTGCACTTTGTAAATCAACAGAAAACTGCATAAAAACAATCATGTAGTTTAGAAACATATCAATAAATAGGAATTAAACATTATATTGTACAAACTGAGTGGCGACACCTTGTGCACAAATTGCATAATAATACGAGTTAAATGGAATTTACAATTAATTGCAGGATCCTAATTACCTGTGGGCGGGAGCAGCGGGTGGGCGGGGCCCCTCCTGGTCCCCTGGTGGTCAGACTCCCCGGGGCCGCGCCGCTCGGGGCCCGGGAAACAGCTCTTCTTGCCGCCCCAGCAGGCGCGGTGCTGCTGGTGGGCCAGCAGGGCGGCGTCGCGGCCCACCGCCAGGTCCACCTCCTGCTGGGCCAGGTGGGCCCGCAGCTGACGGATCTCAAACTGGAGCCGACAGCACCCCCACCCCGTGTGTGTGTGTGTGTGGGTGTGTGTGTATGTGTGTGTATGTGTGCGTGTGTGTGGTGTGTGTGTGTGTGTGTGTGGTGTGTGTGTGTGTGTGGGTGTGTGTGTGTGTGTGTGTGTGTGTGTGTGTGTGTGTGTGTGTGTGTGTGTGTGTGTGTGTGTGTGTGTGTGTGGGGGGGTGGGGGTGTGCGTGTGTGTGTGCGTGGGTGTGTTAAGTGAAAAGGAATTTTTATGAAGCCGTTCAAGACTTAACTCTTAAAAAAGCATGTTGCTACACACCCATCTAATGGTTTGACCCGTCTGTTTCACCGTAACAATGGTTTGTCCCGTCTGTCTCACCGTAACAATGGTTTGACCCGTCTGTCTCACCGTAATAATGGTTTGACCCGTCTGTCTCGATGTAACAATGGTTTGACCCATCTGTCTCACTGTAACAATGGTTTGACCTGTCTGTCTCACCTGTCTCATCTGTCATGATGTATGACAGATGACAGATGATGTATGACCTGATGCTAAAGCCTTCAGTATAATCAGGAAGAAACCATTTGACGACACATGATTAGCAAGAGTCACGCGTTCTCATGTCAACTAAGCTGTGGGCTTTATTAATAGAACTTGGGCAGAAAGTCAAAAGGCCGGACAGAATTATTGAGGCATCCATGTACCTGCATTCCTCTCATTCCCGGAGGATGTGTGTTGGCCGGAGTTCCCCTCAGCTCTGCAGGGTCAGCGGTAAACAGGATGCTTCAGGCTGCTTGCGTTACAATTCATTCAGTCCAAACTCAAGAGAAGTTGCCTGACATCGGAAAGTAATTTCTATTTTGGATCCAAAAATAAAAAAGAACCGAAGACGCAAGAAACTGGTGTGAAAGGGACGCTTTTAACTCCAGGCTTCACTTTCCAAGAGTCAGACATTCGTCACGGTGTTGTACTAGGGAGTAAGGGACGCTTTTAACTCCAGGCTTCACTTTCCAAGAGTCAGATGTGGTTACATTCGTCACGGTGTTGTACTGCGACCAGGGTGGAGGTGTGGGGTACCAGGGTGGAGGTGTGGGGTACCAGGGTGGAGGTGTGGGGTACCAGGGTGGAGGTGTGGGGTACCAGGGTGGAGGTGTGGGGTACCAGGGTGGAGGTGTGGGGTACCAGGGTGGAGGTGTGGGGTACCAGGGTGGAGGTGTGGGGTACCAGGGTGGAGGTGTGGGGTACCAGGGTGGAGGTGTGGGGTACCAGGGTGGAGGTGTGGGGTACCAGGATGGAGGTGTGGGGTACTAGGGTGGAGGCCGGGGGTAACGGCACCGTCCCCTTCGACGCCTCTCTGCTCCACTCTCGCTTCCTGTTTGGGTGGAGGCCCCTTAAGGACTCTTTGTTGAGGTCGCCGGGTTGAGTTACCGCGTGAAAAATCAGTAGGAGATCAGATGTCTGGTCAGAGAAAAGTGGCCAAGGTTTCTCACACTCTGCTTGTAGTCCTACCTGGGAGTGTCGCCTCGTAGGACTACAACACTACAACACACACTGGGAGTGTCTCCTCGTAGGACTACAACACTACAACACACACTGGGAGCGGCTCCTCGTAGGACTACAACACTACAACACACACTGGGAGTGTCTCCTCGTAGGACTACAACACTACAACACACACTGGGAGCGGCTCCTCGTAGGACTACAACACTACAACACACACTGGGAGTGTCTCCTCGTAGGACTACAACACTACAACACACACTGGGAGTGTCTCCTCGTAGGACTACAACACTACAACACACACTGGGAGTGGCTCCTCGTAGGACTACAACACTACAACACACACTGGGAGTGTCTCCTCGTAGGACTACAACACTACAACACACACTGGGAGTGTCTCCTCGTAGGACTACAACACTACAACACACACTGGGAGTGGCTCCTCGTAGGACTACAACACTACAACACACACTGGGAGTGGCTCCTCGTAGGACTACAACACTACAACACACACTGGGAGTGTCTCCTCGTAGGACTACAACACTACAACACACACTGGGAGTGGCTCCTCGTAGGACTACAACACTACAACACACACTGGGAGTGTCTCCTCGTAGGACTACAACACTACAACACACACTGGGAGCGGCTCCTCGTAGGACTACAACACTACAACACACACTGGGAGTGTCTCCTCGTAGGACTACAACACTACAACACACACTGGGAGCGGCTCCTCGTAGGACTACAACACTACAACACACACTGGGAGCGGCTCCTCGTAGGACTACAACACTACAACACACACTGGGAGTGTCTCCTCGTAGGACTACAACACTACAACACACACTGGGAGCGGCTCCTCGTAGGACTACAACACTACAACACACACTGGGAGCGGCTCCTCGTAGGACTACAACACTACAACACACACTGGGAGTGTCTCCTCGTAGGACTACAACACTACAACACACACTGGGAGCGGCTCCTCGTAGGACTACAACACTACAACACACACTGGGAGTGTCTCCTCGTAGGACTACAACACTACAACACACACTGGGAGTGGCTCCTCGTAGGACTACAACACTACAACACACACTGGGAGTGTCTCCTCGTAGGACTACAACACTACAACACACACTGGGAGCGGCTCCTCGTAGGACTACAACACTACAACACACACTGGGAGTGGCTCCTCGTAGGACTACAATACAAGGAAGCATGGAAGTGTGGAAGCATGCATCACAGAACACACATCCTGCACACACACACACACACACACACACACACACACACACACACACACACACATCATATCCGCAGAACTAAAATGCATTCCTCATGCCACCACTAAGGAAGTCCAAGCGGTCCCATGATGTCCACCACCTGGAGTCACCACCCTCCCTCCACCCTCAGGCCTGGAGTCATTAACACCATCAGGCCTGGAGTCACTAACACCATCAGGCCTGGAGTCACTAACACCATCAGGCCTGGAGTCATTAACACCATCAGGCCTGGAGTCACTAACACCATCAGGCCTGGAGTCACTAACACCATCAGGCCTGGAGTCACTAACACCATCAGGCCTGGAGTCACTAACACCATCAGGCCTGGAGTCACTAACACCATCAGGCCTGGAGTCACTAACACCATCAGGCCTGGAGTCACTAACACCATCAGGCCTGGAGTCACTAACACCATCAGGCCTGGAGTCACTAACACCATCAGGCCTGGAGTCACTAACACCATCAGGCCTGGAGTCACTAACACCATCAGGCCTGGAGTCATTAACACCATCAGGCCTGGAGTCACTAACACCATCAGGCCTGGAGTCACTAACACCATCAGGCCTGGAGTCACTAACACCATCAGGCCTGGAGTCATTAACACCATCAGGCCTGGAGTCACTAACACCATCAGGCCTGGAGTCACTAACACCATCAGGCCTGGAGTCATTAACACCATCAGGCCTGGAGTCCATAACACCATCAGGCCTGGAGTCATTAACACCATCAGGCCCTGGAGTCATTAACACCATCAGGCCTGGGAGTCACTAACACCATCAGGCCTGGAGTCACTAACACCATCAGGCCTGGAGTCACTAACACCATCAGGCCTTGGAGTCATTAACACCATCAGGCCTGGAGTCATTAACACCATCAGGCCTGGAGTCATTAACACCATCAGGCCTGGAGTCACTAACACCATCAGGCCTGGAGTCACTAACACCATCAGGCCTGGAGTCATTAACACCATCAGGCCTGGAGTCATTAACACCATCAGGCCTGGAGTCATTAACACCATCAGGCCTGGAGTCACTAACACCATCAGGCCTGGAGTCATTAACACCATCAGGCCTGGAGTCACTAACACCATCAGGCCTGGAGTCACTAACACCATCAGGCCTGGAGTCACTAACACCATCAGGCCTGGAGTCACTAACACCATCAGGCCTGGAGTCACTAACACCATCAGGCCTGGAGTCACTAACACCATCAGGCCTGGAGTCACTAACACCATCAGGCCTGGAGTCACTAACACCATCAGGCCTGGAGTCACTAACACCATCAGGCCTGGAGTCACTAACACCATCAGGCCTGGAGTCACTAACACCATCAGGCCTGGAGTCACTAACACCATCAGGCCTGGAGTCACAGGCCTGGAGTCACTAACACCATCAGGCCTGGAGTCACTAACACCATCAGGCCTGGAGTCATTAACACCATCAGGCCTGGAGTCACTAACACCATCAGGCCTGGAGTCACTAACACCATCAGGCCTGGAGTCACTAACACCATCAGGCCTGGAGTCATTAACACCATCAGGCCTGGAGTCACTAACACCATCAGGCCTGGAGTCATTAACACCATCAGGCCTGGAGTCACTAACACCATCAGGCCTGGAGTCACTAACACCATCAGGCCTAGAGTCATTAACACCATCAGGCCTGGAGTCTAGTGACTTCAGCGACATAGTAAGATTGTGCCAAGAATGATATAAATAAGAGATAAATTCAGAAAGATTAAATATAAAAGAAACTACCGCCTGCAAACTGTAGCCTATTTCAGAGAAAAAATGAATTAGATTTGTGTAAATATTTAGTCATACTTGTCGTAGGCCAATATGCAGTATATATTGAATATTTAAAGTCAAGCCATTGCAACAACAATTCCATGATCTGAACCAAGGAACGGTTGTCCATAGCAACCATCTGTTCCTGACGGAGGAAACCTGCGTTCTCCTGAATCCACACCGTGACGCCAGCAGCAGCCTCACAGTTTCCATCCCGGGCTGACGGCACCCGTCATTAAACCCGTCCTGCACTTTTGTGACCATGTGTTTGTCTTCCCTGCTGGCCACGCCGCTCCGGGGAGAAGATTGACTGTTAGACGACAGACCTGTAGTTGAAAGCAGCTCCTGTGTATTTGCTTTGAGCTCTGCTTGTGTGACGTTGGGATGGTGCGTTGTGGTCCAGAGCCCGCGGGACCCTGAAGCCAGCAGGCGGTCTGAGGCGATCGCGCCCCGGGTCGGGGGTGAGGTGCCGTCTGGGTCCGTCCCTGTGCTCCTCCCTCCCGCCCTCGGTGGGAAGGTGCCGGCCTCAGAGAGACAGTGGAGGCTCGGCCTTCTGTTGCATCACTTAGCTTTCACAGACTCAGCCTCACATGCAGAACTGGCTCTCTGTTTCTATGGGAATTCAACAATTCCGCAAGACAGAAAATAGGTACATAGCGGGTATATAGAGCTTAAAATATCTGAATACACAACAGAACCAAACTCTCATGACCCAGAGTACAACTGGACACAGACGTCCCAGAATATACTTTCTCCTTTCCTGGTTTTATTTTTATCAAATCCAGCGGAAGCTTGGAAGATAGCAGCTGAGAAAGTACAGATTCTAATGTGGGCGTTTGTTATGTGGTAGGCTATCTGCTGTGTGTGAGTAACTGGGCCAGAGCTTCCAGAGTTGGGTGTGGGCCTGTAGATACTGTCCTGCCACCACTGACTGGTGTCTGCTTGTTTGCTACTTAGTGGGAATGGGTTATGAATCTTCCAGACCTGAGAGTTGCTCCCCAGCCTGTCCCGGTCCTGTCTCCGGTGGACAGGGCCTGCAATTCGACACCGTGACCTCCCACCGGACTCGGTGCACCAGATGCTCCAGCATGCTGCACATCATCCAGGCCTTGATGGAAACAAGGTGTATGTAATGGTTATTGGATGTGCCCTCCAAGGATGACCTGATCATTCACAAGATAAGGAGACATGATGGAAGCAGTTTGGCAGGTTCTGCTGTTTAGCGGCTCTTTGTGTGCTTCTGTGTGTTTGTTGGTGACATTACCATGGATCACAGACTCAACAGGTCCACCACACCTGGGAATAAAACGGCTCAAGTATGAATAAAAGCAAACTAAATCAAACCCTTGGGTTTGATGTGGATGGCCAGTATAGTCATGGATTTAGGAAGCACCAGACATTATATTGTTGCGTCTCACCAAAGTGTGAATGATCTGGTGGGGCGAACACACCACCTGCTCCTATTGTTCAGACTATTCTGAAGGCTGTTTTCTCTCTGGCTCTTTGTATATTTAACAAAGAAACGGAAATGTGAGATCTTACCTAAAATGACAGAAATCCAGAAACTGCTCATTCACTGGAACAAGAGCAGCTCAAGTTTACCTGAGTAAAGAAACACCTCTTATCTTCATACTAGACTATATATATATACATATATACATATATATATATATATATATATATATATATATACACACACACTGTACCCTGTACTGAGCCCCTGGTGGGACGGCACTTCGTCAGGCCCCTCAGTTCTCCAGCTAACGTTCTCCTGCTGTCGCTGTGTTTCCATGCTGCCTCTCGTGTGGAACCATAGGCTCATCTTGTATTCGCAGTGTTTTAGCTCAACTAACTAACTGCTAAACTAATGTAATTTACAAAGTGTCATGATATGAGATATGGATCCGTTGTTTGTGGTTATTTTTCTGCGATTGACACATTTTCACCAAGCAGAAGCTGGATGCGGTGGTTGATCTCGTCCTATCACTCATTTAGTAGTCAAAAGGTTTCTTCTCCTCGGTTCCTGTTTGCCTGAAGGTTTCCTCTTCTTGGTCACCGACCATGAAACCAATTCAGCAGATGTGTTTGGATATTACGGCTTTGCATAAATAACTAGTTTGATTGACAGATAGCCTGTTTACATAAAAAGATCCACTTAGTAGAATTGGGAGTTCATATTAATACGTCCATGAAGCAGTCTGAGGTTGTGTCATGATCATAGATTCAGACCCGTCATTACATACATACGGCCTAACCTTGGAGGATTGTTCAATCATAATGTTTGCTTGTTTGTAAGAAAGTTTGCATTGGACAAAAAATAATTTTGTTAAAATGTACGTCTGCTAAATATAATGTCAAATGTGAACAGTATTGTTACAGTAGTAATAATAATAATAATGCATTTTATATGTAACGCACTTTTCATTCCAGGAATCTCAGAGTGCCATAGGAGTCACTAAGTGACTGTCAGGCGACAGTATGCTAAAGAGTGCTCAAAAAAGATAGAAT
>PIJE02002368.1:8813-33813 GCA_002895965.2 Coryphaenoides rupestris | reverse complement strand
CTCCCAGCATGCACCTGGAACCACAGCTCTCCAAAAGAAGACGAGTCAAGTGAAGACTGAAGATCATTAAGTTGATCTCACTGACATCTCTGAACTCTGAGGGTCATGTCTTGCAGATACAGCTCGGTGGCCAACACCAGAACCATGAAGAAATCCCGTCTGGTGAGCCAGAAAGACGACGTCCATGTGTGCATCATGTGCCTGAGGGCCATCATGAACTATCAGGTTAGAAGAATCATTATCAGTAGCAGTATTCTTATTTGTATTATTATTATTTAGTAGGGGTGGACAATAACGCACTGCCACACAAATACAGTTCAGAATATATAATTAGAAAAAATATGTATTTCCTGTCTGTGCTCAACATATACAAGCACGCTTCCTGTCCTTCATCTGACCACTTCCTGTCTCTCCGCCATCCTTCCGCAGTACGGTTTCAACATGGTCATGTCCCATCCGCACGCTGTGAACGAGATCGCTCTCAGCCTGAACAACAAGAACTCAAGGTATGAGTTAAAACCCCGCCCCCTCCTGTCTCCATGCTGGTAGAGCTCTCAGGTCAGAGATCTCAGGGTAGAGTCCTGTAGCCTCTCAGGGTAGAGGACTCAGGGTAGAGGACTCAGGGTAGAGGACTCAGGGTAGAGGACTCAGGGTAGAGTCCTGCAGCCTCTCAGGGTAAATGTAAATGATGTGTGTTGTTGTGTGTTTCAGAACGAAGGCGTTGGTGTTGGAGCTTCTGGCTGCCGTGTGTCTGGTCCGAGGAGGTCATGAGATCATCCTCTCAGCCTTCGATCACTTCAAAGAGGTGTGTTGGGTTGACCTTCATCTGCTGCAGTCGCCGCTCTGTTCCAGCGTATCAAGTGTGTGTGTGTGTGTGTGTGTTCTATGAAACACATGCAGGGTCATGTCCTCTCCATGGGGTACAGAGTGTTAGCGGTTAGCTCAATAGCTTCACAGCGGCCCGTTGGTCACCAGATGTAAGAGAAGGCTAAAAACACACATTTTGAACAACAGTACAAGCCAATGGCTGCGCTGTTCTGAGGAGACCCACATGTAAAACCATTTACCAAACGCTAACGGATGCTAACGAGTGGCTAGTTTTGCATCGGCATGCTGGTAGCTACCAGGTTTTTACAACACGACCGCCAACGCTTTTCAAGCCCAGTAAAGACAAGCAGCTCACTGTACAGTAATGCAACTGTAATTACAGTCATTATTAGGCCTACTGGGAACTTCCCTTTCAACGTCAGCACAGAGGAGCTCCTGGCTGGCAGGAAAATACTGTTTGTGGGAGTTTGGTTGCTTGGTTACTCACCCTGTTAGATTACATGCAGTAATACTCACCCTGTTAGATTACATGCAGTAATACTCACCCTGTTAGATTACACTGCAGTAATACTCACCCTGTTAGATTACATGCAGTAATACTCACCCTGTTAGATTACATGCAGTAATACTCACCCTGTTAGATTACATGCAGTAATACTCACCCTGTTAGATTACATGCAGTAATACTCACCCTGTTAGATTACATGCAGTAATACTCACCCTGTTAGATTACATGCAGTAATACTCACCCTGTTAGATTACATGCAGTAATAACTCACCCTGTTAGATTACACTGCAAGTAATACTGCACCCTGTTAGATTACAACATGCAGTAAATACTCACCCTGTTAGATTACATGCAGTAATACTCACCCTGTTAGATTACATGCAGTAATACTCACCCTGTTAGATTACATGCAGTAATACTCACTGCTGTTAGCAGTATACTCACCCTGTTAGATTACCATGCAGTAATACTCACCCTGTTAGATTACATGCAGTAATACTCACCCTGTTTAGATTACATGCAGTAATACTCACCCTGTTTAGATTACACTGCATGTAATACTCACCCTGTTAGATTAACATGCAGTAAATACTCACCCTGTTAGATTACATGGCAGTAAATACTCACCCCTGTTAGGACTACACTGCAGTAATCACACCCTGTTGCCAGTAATACTCACCCTGTTTAGCATTACATGCAGCTAATACTCACCATGGTTAGCATTACATGCAGTCAATACTCACCCTGTTAGATCTACCATGCCAGTAATACCACCCTGTTAGATCTAATGCAGCTAATACTCACTCCTGTTTAGATTACATGGCAGTAATACTCAACCCTGTTAGATTACATGCAGTAATACTCACCCTGGTTAGCATTACATGCCAGTAACTATCTCACCCTTCAGTACATGGCCAACCCCCCTGTTAGATTACATGGCAGTAATACTCACCCTGTTAGCATACCACTCGCAGTAAACAACACCCTCGTTAGATTACACCATGCCAGTAATGACTCACCCTGTCTGATTACCATGCCAGTAATACTCACCCCTGTTTAGATTACATGCAGTAATACTCACCCCTGTTAGATCTACATGCAGTAATACTCACCCTGTTAGATTACATGCAGTAATACTCACCCTGTTAGATTACATGCAGTAATACTCACCCTGTTAGATTACATGCAGTAATACTCACCCTGTTAGATTACATGCAGTAATACTCACCCTGTTAGATTACATGCAGTAATACTCACCCTGTTAGATTACATGCAGTAATACTCACCCTGTTAGATTACATGCAGTAATACTCACCCTGTTAGATTACATGCAGTAATACTCACCCTGTTAGATTACATGCAGTAATACTCACCCTGTTAGATTACATGCAGTAATACTCACCCTGTTAGATTACATGCAGTAATACTCACCCTGTTAGATTACATGCAGTAATACTCACACCTGTTAGATTACATGCAGTAATACTCACACCTGTTAGATTACATGCAGGTATACTCACCCTGTTAGATTACATGCAGTAATTACTCACCCTGTTAGATTACATGCAGTAATACTCACCCTGTTAGATTACATGCAGTAATACTCACCCCTGTTAGATTACAGGATACTCACCATGACAGATTACCATACATCACCCTGTTAGATTACACTGCAGTAATACACACCCTGTTAGATTACACTGCAGTAATACTCACCCTGTTAGATTACATGCAGTAATACTCACCCTGTTAGATTACATGCAGTAATACTCACCCTGTTAGATTACATGCAGTAATACTCACCCTGTTAGATTACATGCAGTAATACTCACCCTGTTAGATTACATGCAGTAATACTCACCCTGTTAGATTACATGCAGTAATACTCACCCTGTTAGATTACATGCAGTAATACTCACCCTGTTAGATTACATGCAGTAATACTCACCCTGTTAGATTACATGCAGTAATACTCACCCTGTTAGATTACATGCAGTAATACTCACCCTGTTAGATTACATGCAGTAATACTCACCCTGTTAGATTACATGCAGTAATACTCACCCTGTTAGATTACATGCAGTAATACTCACCCTGTTAGATTACACTGCAGTAATACTCACCCTGTTAGATTACATGCAGTAATACTCACCCTGTTAGATTACACTGCAGTAATACTCACCCTGTTAGATTACATGCAGTAATACTCACCCTGTTAGATTACATGCAGTAATACTCACCCTGTTAGATTACATGCAGTAATACTCACCCTGTTAGATTACATGCAGTAATATTGTTCGTACCTCCAGGTGTGTAAAGAGAGGCAGCGATTCGAGAGGCTGATGGATTATTTTCGCTGTGAGGAAGGAAACATCGACTTGATGGTGAGAACAGAGTGTCACACACACACACACACACACACACACACACACACACACACACACACACACACACACACACACACACACACACATGTGTGTGAGTGTATGTGTGTGTGTGTGTGTTAACATGGCTGCCATGCCTCCCTCTCCCTCCAGGTGGCGTGCATGCAGTTCATTAACATCGTTGTCCACTCGGTGGAGGACATGAACTTCCGAGTGCACCTGCAGTATGAGTTCACTAAGCTGGGGTTGGATGAGTACCTGGAGGTAAAGCACACCTGACCCGTCGGCCTGCACCTGAAACTCAGGTGGCTTTGTGAGTGTGTGCTTCATGTTGACACCTTCCTGTCTCCGCCGCAGAATTCCAAGCACACTGAGAGCGATAAGCTCTCGGTGCAGATCCAGGCGTACCTGGACAACGTGTTCGACGTGGGCGGCCTGCTGGAGGACGCGGAGACCAAGAACGCTGCTCTGGAGAAGGTGGATGAGCTGGAGGAGCATCTGTCCCACGTAAGATCCACCACACCCTGCTAGCACCGCTGCCGTGGCTCTGTTAGCATGTAACTCTGTTAGCATGTGGCTCTGTTAGCACCACTGCTGTGTCTCTGTTAGCCTGTGGCTTTGTTAGCCTGAGACCGATCTCGCAAGTTCACATGCAGTTTCAAGATGGCTCTGGCCAGGCTTCAAGCTATCCGTTTGTGTTCGAACCACCGGTGGTTCAGACCAATCAGTGTCCTGCTGGCAGCTAGGGGCGTGGTTTAGGTGAGAGGCAACTGTTTGTTCGGAAACAACAGTGTAGATAGACAGATGGTTCATCCAATCACCTGGCCGGCCTTTTTCCAAACATTTTCTAGTGACGACTTCCCAGGTGGGAAGGTCTGGCTCTGAAGAGCACATGGGACTTGTACCCTCTCTGTAGCCTCCCATGGACACTAATCTCTCCAATGCTACTTGGTGAGTATTTTAGTTTCTAGTGATCGTGAGGTGAATTTGTCTGAACGTATTCTGGTGTTGCCTTGCGTGGAGAACACAGGAACAGAGCTGCTTATTGTTCCTGTGTTGCGTCTCTCTGGAGCCATGCCCTCATATCCCACATGGCTCTAAAGATCTCCACATCCAGAGGTCGTGGGCCGTCCTGACATCACTGCTGTCTAAAGATCTCCACATCCAGAGGTCGTGGGCCGTGCTGACATCATTGCAGGAATTTCAAAACAAACTCAGCTCTCAGGAGTCAGGAATGAAGGGGGAGGAAGAGGACAAAATTCTGGGTGAATTCTTCAGTAGAAAGGGATCGACAGAAATGTGTCAGTAGCCTGACTGTTGTTTTGGTCGGCCGGTATTATTGTTGTTGATTGAAAGTTTTATTTTACATGATGACCACTCTGGACCAAGACATGAATCCGGAATCCATACAGCTGCTGTATTATGATTGACAGATCAGTGGTGGATTTGATCCCATCCACAACATGAATGGAATACGAGGTTTCCAGCTCTATATCATAGAGATACATTCATCACAGAATGAGCTTTGTCCTAAAACACACACTCCACATAAAAAAAAGAGCCAATAAGAGCCACCAGAAAGGTAAACAAAAGCACAAAGTAATTCGCTCGGGGCACGTGTGAGCTCGGATAACTGTGTCATTGGCTAAGCTCCCGGCCAATGGGGGAAGACGTCATGGGTCCCGATCGATAGCTGACTGCATGGCCAGCAGCTCTCTGCTGTGTCATCCTGCTGGTAGATCGCGTCTCTCCTGGATGCCGCAGAGGGGATGAGGAGAGCCATAGTCCTGCCTCCATCTTTCTCCATCGCTTTCATTGTCACCCCAGAGCCTCTGGATTCACGCCGGCTGTCTCCTCCTGCTAGGTGACAGAGAAGCTGCTAGATGTGGAGAATGAGACCATGATGAAGGTAGCAGACCTAGAGAAGGTTCTTCTTCAGAAGGACAAGGAGCTGCACGTTATGCGGGTGAGCCTCTTCTCTTCTGTCATCCTCAGACCTTCTGGATCAGTTGCACTATGATCTACAAAGACAAACACAGTCTGACAGTAAATGAGTTGTGCTCTCCAACGGCCCCCCCGGCGCCACTAGGAGACGTACGAGTCGACCAGCACCCAGGTGAACACCCTGAGGAGGGTCCTCAAGGAGAAGGACGCCGCCTTCCAGAGACACTTCAACATTGAGAAGCGTCTGCTGGAGCTCGAGCAGCAGGGAACCATCCGGCTGCACAAGAAGCCTGATGGAGACATCGCCATCGAACCGCTAGCTGGCGGTGGAGGAGGAGTCGTGGGCGGAGTCGTGGGCGGAGTCAGCATCACCGGGGACCGTGGCCTCGGGTTCCCGTTGGCCGACCTGGGCCAGTTGCTCCCGCCGGGACCGGCCATCGGGCTAACGGCACCCAGAGGGCTCGACCCCCAGCTTACCCGGCCAGCCCAGTGAGGCTCCGCCCCCCACCACCGCTCCCCCGCCTCCCCCTTCCTCCCCCGCTTCCCTCCGCAGCAGGTAAACAAACAGAGAAACAGGAATAGAATCATGTTGACAACAACTAGGGTTAGGCGTTAAGCGTTAGGGGTTAGGGTCATGTTACAACACAGGTTAGGGTTAAGGTTAGGGTTAGGGTCATGTTACACCCACAGTGCATGTGAAGGTGAGGCTTGTCTCCGGGTGTCAGGTGATGAGTTCGTCTAACCCAGACGGAGGAAAGGGATGTGAGGTCACTTCCTGTGGTGGGGGACACCAGCACACTCAGGAAGGAGGAGGAGGCGGAGGAGGAGGAGGACATGATGCTAGTAGCTTGTTAGCCTAAAAGATATTCTTCTTCACGTGTTGAAGGAATGCTGTGTGGGCCAGGACCGCCCCCGCCTCCACCTCTGCCTGATGGTTCTCGATCCATCCCATTCTTAAGTTTGGGGCTTTCTGGTAAGATATAAAATGATGTTTATATCATGTTGTTATGAGTCTGTGTTCCTAGGGTGACCCAAAATGAACCAATGTGTCAGCTGTCATTCAAAAGTAATTTTCCCCGAACAGCGATCAGAATTAAGAAGCCAATCAAAACCAAGTTCCGCTTGCCTGTCTTCAATTGGACGGCGCTGAAACCCAATCAGATCAATGGCACCGTCTTCAACGAGATCGACGACGAGCGCGTCCTCGAGGTGCGTCTAGCGACACCTGCTAGTGCACCTGCTAGTACACCTGCTAGTACACCTGCTAGTACACCTGCTAGTACACCTGCTAGTACACTACACCTGCTAGTACACCTGCTAGTACACTACACCTGCTAGTACACTACACCTGCTAGTACACCTGCTAGTACACCTGCTAGTACACCTGCTAGTACACCTGCTAGTACACCTGCTAGTACACTACACCTGCTAGTACACCTGCTAGTACACTACACCTGCTAGTACACCTGCTAGTACACCTGCTAGTACACCTGCTAGTACACCTGCTAGTACACTACACCTGCTAGTACACCTGCTAGTACACTACACCTGCTAGTACACCTGCTAGTACACCTGCTAGTACACCTGCTAGTACACCTGCTAGTACACCTGCTAGTACACTACACCTGCTAGTACACCTGCTAGTACACCTGCTAGTACACCTGCTAGTACACCTGCTACTACACTACACCTGCTAGTACACCTGCTAGTACACCTGCTAGTACACCTGCTAGTACATCTGCTAGTACACCTGCTAGTACACCTGCTAGTACACCTGCTACTACACTACACCTGCTAGTACACCTGCTAGTACACCTGCTACTGCACTACACCTGCTAGTACATCTGCTAGTACACCTGCTACTACACTACACCTGCTAGTACACCTGCTAGTACACCTGCTAGTACACCTGCTACTACACTACACCTGCTAGTACACCTGCTAGTACACTACACCTGCTAGTACACCTGCTAGTACACCTGCTAGTACACCTGCTAGTACATCTGCTAGTACACCTGCTACTACACTACACCTGCTAGTACACCTGCTAGTACACCTGCTACTACACTACACCTGCTAGTACACCTGCTAGTACACCTACTACTACACTACACCTGCTAGTACACCTGCTAGTACACCTGCTAGTACACCTGCTACTACAGTACACCTGCTAGCACACCTGCTAGTACATCTGCTACTAGAGTACACCTGCTAGTACACCTGCTAGTACACCTGCTAGTACATCTGCTACTACAGTACACCTGCTAGTACACCTGCTAGTACACCTGCTAAGTACACCTGCTACTACAGTACACCTGCTAGTACACTACAATGCTACTATACTAGGTTAACATGGAGCATGGTAGGCAGTGATCAGTGACTCTCCGCTACAGGAGCTGGATCTAGAACGGTTCGAGGAGCTGTTCAAGACCAGAGCCCAGGGTCCCATGGTGGACCTCTCCAGTACAACCAACAAGGTGACCCACAAGGCTGTGAACAAGGTCACCCTGCTGGACACCAACCGCTCCAAGAACCTGGCGATCACCCTGAGGAAGGCCAACAAAAGCACAGAGGAGATCTGCAAAGCAATAGAGAAGTAGGCTGCTCTTCTTCTTAGCTCTAATAGAAGTAGAACTCTTCTTATAATTATTCATTAGACGTTAAACATACTTACATTCATATGTGGGTTCTTCATGTTCAGAAATAAGGTCACATAGTTTGAAAAAAAGAGATCAGAGAAAATCATAAAGTCGTTTTATCTGAGCCTCTGCATTGGAACGTGTTTTTCGTGCTGTTTTATTGCGCCTCCTGGTCAAGTGAAGCCCAGTGAGCAGCTGACCGTGTCTCCGTGGTGTCCCACCAGGTTCGACCTGAAGGCTCTGCCCGTGGACTTTGTGGAGTGTCTGATGCGCTTCCTGCCCACTGAGGCGGAGGTCAAGGTCATGCGGCAGTACGAGCGCGAGCGGCGGCCGCTGGACCAGCTGGCCGAGGAGGATCGCTTCATGCTGCTCTTCAGTAAGATCGAGAGGCTCACGCAGCGCATGAACATCATCACCTTCGTGGGGAACTTCGCCGACAACATCGCCATGCTGACGCCGCAGCTGAACGCCGTCATCGCAGCCTCCGGCTCCGTCAAGTCCTCACCCAAGTTGAGGCGGATGCTTGAGGTGAGAGGAACAGCTTCCTGCTGGCATTTTGGTTCCTTGAGATCTGTAGATATGAAGGTCTATTCACAGACCAAAGAAAAGCATTCAGAATAATATGTGCAGTATGTTTCATATCAATTAACACTTTTGTATTCAAAACAATTTCAAATGTACATTTTCTCAATAAGTTAAAATACCGTTTTAACTTTCTTTTCTAAATCCCTGTTTGGGTAGCTTGTATGTTTGTGGATGAGGATGACACTGTGCGCTTGTCATTCTCTTCTAGATCATCCTCGCCCTGGGAAACTACATGAACAGCAGCAAGAGAGGGTCAGTGTACGGCTTTAAACTGCAGAGTCTGGATCTGGTGAGTGTTGTTCGTAGGCCCGGTCAGCCAACACTCCCGGTGCTCCAGTGTGTGACAGTGTATGATCCGGTGTGTATGACTCCTGAGATGTGGTTGTGGTTTCTCCAGCTGTTGGACACCAAGTCTACGGACCGGAGGATCACCCTCCTCCACTACATCGCCCTCATTGTGAAGGAGAAGTACTGCGATCTGGCCAACTTCTACAGCGAGCTGCACTACGTGGACAAGGCTGCAGCAGGTGGGTGTTCAAACAGCCAGATCTGGGCTTTGCAATGGTTTCAAAGATCTAAATGTTCTTAGTTGCTGAAGACATTCTCAACCAGGCGGTCTTTGCATCGGGACCTTGTGGTTTTAGTTCCATATTATCATTCAAGCTTACAGCTCATCCCCTGCCTGGTCAAAAGTGTTCATATTTGTCCACAACATAAGAGAGACAGAGAGATCATCGTCGCCAATGAACACGTCTCCAAAAAGTTTGGTACAAAGTTAACCGCTCCGCCCCACCCCCCATAACGTCCTTATACTTTAGATTCAGGCCTTATTGGACTTATTGGACCCATAAGGTCTGTCTTGACAGATTGTTTCTGTACAGTGACAGAAAAAACTACAGATACTCTTTGGATTCATGTGTTCCACAAATCCTATCTTGGATCCACTTTAGAAGGTGCCAGACCCTTGAAACTTGGTATGCTCACGGACAACATCCCACTTGATAAATGTGGCCAGTTTGTTGTTGATAACTCAGTCAATGACGTCACAGTAGAAAGTGCTCAGCCAAGATCACACGTAAACGCATGTACTCTCAAACCATGACTCGGATTGGCTGAGTGATGGTGCTCTCTGAGGCGGGCTGTGCGTGTGGGCTATGAATACCTATGGAGATGGAGACAGTTTTCCTGGTTGATTATTACTGCTGGTATTGGTAGTGGGAGTAGTAACTAGTACTCTACACCTGCCGTGAACCGCTAGTGTCCCTGGAGAACGTGCTGCTGGATGTGCGGGAGCTGGCCAAGGGCATGGAGCTGATCAGGAGGGAGTGCAGTCAGCACGACCACGCCGTCCTCAAGGCCTTCCTGCAGGCCAGCCAGGCACCGCTGGAGCAACTGCAGAAGGACGCCAAGGCCTCCGAGGTACAGTCGTCACGACGCCACACGACGAGACACGATGCTGCTGCGCCACGCCGGGAGGCCACGCCTCTTCCTCACTCACTTCCTCCCCCCCCCCCCCAGGAGGCCTTCAACAACGTGGTGAACTTCTTCGGCGAGAGCTCCAAGACAACCCCACCCTCCGTGTTCTTCCCCGTGTTCGTGAGGTTCATCAAAGCTTACAAGGTGAGCAGCCCCTAGCTCCTCCCCCTTCTCTCTCGCTGTCTCTCTCTCTCCCTCCCCCTCTCTTTCCTTCTCTCTCACACGTCTCCCATTGTGTACAGGGGGGAACGCCCAGGGGAGAGGGAGGGACGGAGAGAGAGAGGGAGGGAGAGAGAGAGGGACGGAGAGAGAGAGGGACGGAGAGAGAGAGGGAGGGAGAGAGAGAGAGATGGAGGGAGGGAGAGAGGGAGGGAGAGAGAGGGAGGGAGAGAGGGAGGGAGGGAGAGAGAGAGAGAGGGAGGGAGAGAGGGATGGAGGGAGGGAGAGAGGAGGGAGGGAGAGGAGAGAGGGAGGGAGGGAGAGAGAGAGGGATTGGAGGGAGGGAGAGAGAGAGAGAGGGCGGAGGATGGAGGGAGGGAGTAGAACGAGGAGGGAGAGATGGAGGGAGAGGAGGAGGGGAGGGGGGAGAGAGGGAGGGAGAGAGGAGAGAGGAGGGAGGGAGGAGAGAGGGAAGGGAGGGGAGGGAAGGAGTGGAAAGGGAGTGAGGGGAGGGATGGAGGGAGGGAAGGGGGGAGGAGGGGAGGGAGGGGGAGGGAGGAGGAGGAGAGGGAGGGAGAGAGAGAGGAGGAGGAGAGAGGGAGGGAGAGAGAGAGAGGGAGGGAGAGGAGGAGAGAGAGAGAGGAGAGGGAGGGAGAGAGGAGAGAGAGAGGAGGAGAGAGGGAGGAGAGAGGGAGGGAGAGAGGGGGAGAGAGGGAGGGAGAGAGGAGGGAGGGAGAGAGAGAGAGAGGGAGGGAGGGAGAGAGAGGGAGGGAGGGATGGAGGGCGTAGTCGCTGTGTGTCTTAGAGAACAACAAGAGGAGGAGGTGGAGGAGGTGGAGGAGAGGTAGAATAACAGGAAGTGAGGGGTGGGGAGGAGCAGCTGGTGGGACCCACCTCCTCCACCTCCTCCACCTCCTCCACCTCCTGCACCTCCTCCACCGTCACTTCCTGCCATTGTTCTGTCTGATTTATGACATCTGCAGAGGAAATGTGTGACAAGTATTACTGTTTGGTGTGTGTGTGTGTGTCTGTGTGTGTGCGTGTGCGTGTAACGTACGTGTAATACATTTATTTTGTTACATAATAGTCTCATTTTCAGTTGTATCTACTCAGCAATTCAATTATATCTACTCATTTGTTTTAGTGGTTTGGACTTAGGAATACTATTGCATTGACTTTGGATTTTAATTATATTTACTCAATTTCATATGTTGTAGGATTACATTTAGTTATTCATGTCTTTACTCACATTTACTTAATTTATTAGGAACATTTCAATGATTGCGCAGCTTTGATATTTACTCAATATTTTTTAGTGTAAAAATGTTGTGTAGGTCGAACGTCTTTTAAAGGTCGTCATTAAAACACGCACACGCACACACACACACACACACACACACACACACACACACACACACACACACACACACACACACACACACACACACACACACACACACACACACACACACACACACACACACACACACACACACACACACGCACACACACACACACACACACACACACACACACACACACACACAGCACAACCTGACGAGAGGTAGAGAGAGGAGGAGAGGAGGGAGGGAGAGAGGGAGGGGAGAGAGAGGGAGGAGAGAGGAGGGAGGGAGAGAGAGAGGGAGGAGAGAGAGAGGGAGGAGAGGAGAGAGAGAGGAGGGAGGGAGGAGGGAGGGAGGGAGGGAGGGAGAGAGGAGGGAGAGAGGGAGGAGAGAGGGAGGAGGGAGAGAGAGAGAGGGAGGGAGAGAGGAGAGGGAGGGAGAGAGAGGGAGGAGGGAGAGAGAGAGGGAGGGAGGGAGGAGAGAGAGAGAGGAGGGAGGAGAGGGAGAGGAGGGAGGAGAGAGAGAGAGAGGAGGAGGGAGGGAGAGAGAGAGGAGGAGAGGAGAGGGAGAGAGGAGAGGGAGGGAGGGAGAGAGGAGGGAGAGGAGGGAGGAGGAGAGAGGAGGGAGGGAGAGGAGGAGAGAGAGGAGGAGGGAGAGAGAGAGGAGAGAGGAGGGAGGAGGAGAGAGGAGAGGGAGGAGAGAGAGAGGGAGGGAGGAGGAGAGAGGGAGAGGAGAGAGGGAGGAGGAGAGATGTGTGTGTCTGTGTGTGTGTGTGTGTGTGTGTGTGTGTGTGTGTCTGTGTCTGTGTGTGTCTGCGTGTGTGTGTGCGTGTGTGTGTCTGTGTGTGTGTGTGTGTGTGCGTGTGCGTGTTTTAATGACGACCTTTAAAAGACGTTCGACCTACACAACATTTTTACACTAAAAAATATTGAGTAAATATCAAAGCTGCGCAATCATTGAAATGTTCCTAATAAATTAAGTAAATGTGAGTAAAGACATGAATAACTAAATGTAATCCTACAACATATGAAATTGAGTAAATATAATTAAAATCCAAAGTCAATGCAATAGTATTCCTAAGTCCAAACCACTAAAACAAATGAGTAGATATAATTGAATTGCTGAGTAGATACAACTGAAAATGAGACTATTATGTAACAAAATAAATGTATTACACGTACGTTAGCACCTTGTGTTCTGTGGATAGGTTTTGTCATTTCAATGTCTTTTCATTGCTTAGCAAAACCGTGAGATACTGACTTCATCATGAATGATGAGCTGGGGTCACCAGCCATGGTGTCAGTACGACGTTCCCCAAAACACTCACAACATTAATATATGACTCCTAACAATTTAACAACACTGAACAATCATGCATAACACCTTTAGAACTTAATAACGTAATTCGTAATTCTCAAAGTCTGAACACAATGCATGCTGGGAAACGAGCGTGACCGTTTATTGCGGCCACGTCATGACGTTCAGTATTAAATAACTCAAATTCTTAAGGAAACGTTGAAGACGAAGACTATTGAGTTGGAATGAGAGAAAATTATAGTTCTTGAAACTGATTAGTAGGATTAATCAGTTCTCAAGTAATTTGATCGACTTTTACAAAAAAATATGAAGTATATCTTAGAAATATAATTTGTTAATCAAATACTGACTTCTTTTTGTGAAATGACCTTAAAAAATAGATAAATATAACACAAAATTAACTGATGGATTTTTAAGCATTTATTTATCTTACTCCCACAATTACTTAAAGGATTTTCACAGATTTGATCAAGGAAGTAAGGAATACCTTTTTATTATTGTGACACAAAGACACTGAATTATTTTGAGTGTATGAAGTGTTTCCTCCCCCTTAGTCTGCGGCAGACATTTTGTTTTCCTTTCACCTCGGACCCAAACTCATCTGTCTGTCTCTCTGTCTCTCTGTCTCTCTGTCTCCCTGTCTCCCTGTCTCCCTGTCTCTCTCTCTCTCTCTCTCTGTCTGTCTCTCTGTCTCCCTGGCCCCCTGGCCCCCTGTCTCTCTGTCTCTCTGTCTCTCTCTCTCTGTCTCCCTGTCTCTCTGTCTCTCTCTCTCTCTCTCTCTCTCTCTCTCTCTGTCTGTCTCCCTGTCTCTCTGTCTCTCTCTCTCTGTCTCTCTGTCTCTCTGTCTCCCTCTCTCTCCTGTGTGTTGACTATAAGATGCTGTCCAAAGTTTTGGCCAACAGACTGAAAAAAGCAATGGAATACATCATTCACCGAGACCAAACATACTGTGTGCCCGGTAGGTCAGTCTTTGATAATGTGTCTTTAATTAGAGATATTTTGGAAGTCTCTAGCTCTTTGGGTTTGGAAACTGGTCTCTTATCTTTGGATCAGGAAAAGGCTTTCGACCGGGTTGAGCACCAGTACCTATGGAAGCTCATGGAAAGGTTTGGCCTCAGCACTGGTTTTATTGCCATGATCAAGGTAATGTACGAGGATATCGAGAGTGTATTGAAAATAAATGGGGAGTTAAGTAGACCTTTTAAAGTGTGTAGAGGTATCAGGCAGGGCTGTTCCATGTCAGGAATGTTGTACGCAATTTCATTAGAAACCATTATTACAGAAAATACGATCCTGTATAAGTGGTCTGGTTGTACCTACGTTTGACACAAAATATGTTCTGTCTGCTTATGCCGATGACCTTATTGTTTTTATTCAGCGACAGGAAGACATTGATAGATTAGGAGAGATTGTCACAAATTTTGGGAAGTTCTCCTCAGCGAAAGTAAATTGGGGTAAAAGTGAAGCTTTGGCAGTTGGAAATTGGTCGGTTGGTTTACCCAGCCTCCCAGAAGGTATGAAATGGAAAAGAGATGGCTTGAAGTATCTTGGGATTTATCTGGAGCGCAAGATATAGTAAAGAAAACTGGGATGGGGGTGGTTGGACAGAGTAAAAGCCAAATTGGCGAAGTGGAGATGGCTTTTACCACAAATGTCATACAGAGGCCGAGCCCTGGTTATCAATAATTTGGTGTCTTCCACTTTGTGGCACAAAGTAGCATGTATGGAGCCACCTGCTGGATTGCTACAGGAAGTACAAGCTGTCCTGGTTGATTTCTCTGGGATAAACTTCATTGGGTTTCTTCAGAGCGTATTGTTTTTAACTAAGGAAGAAGGGGGACAGGGACTTGTGCATCTTTCCAGCAGGTTAACAAACTTTCAGGTTGCAATTTGTACAACGTTACTTATTAGGAACAAATGTTGTATGGAGAGACTTAACAAGTGCTATTTTAAGAAGAACAGCCAATTTAGGGTTGGATGCTTCTATTTTTCTTTTAATTCAAGGCAAATACGGCTGGATAACTTACCTCTGTTTTACCAGGGATTGTTCAGAGCTTGGAACTGTTTCAGATGGAGTCGGATTGAGCCTACATCCTCGCTGTTCTGGCTTCTAGAAGAACCTTTGGTGCATGGGTCCAGGATGGATATACAGGACAGGACTGCCCCTGGTCTTAATCGCAGGCTGTGTGAAACTGGACATATTCAATTGAAACATATTGTGGAAGCTGCGGGTCCTGGACTCTTTAATACAGGGGAGGTGGCATCCCTACTTGGCTTCAAGTCTCATCGCTACACCAGAGGTTTTCTCAATTCATGGATTACTGAACTGACCACGGAGGAAATGGGAATGCTGCGGGACTATAGCAGCGATTTAGAGACACCAGATCGAGATGATCCTTTTCCAGAGCTGGGATTTGATGTAGGCTTGGATGGACTAAAAGGACCGTTACTTGAATCTAAATATGTTGAAAATGGTGATTTATACATGTCAAATGGAAAACAGTTGTACAGATACTGTGTGAAGGCCTTAAACAAAAAGAAACTGGATGGTAAAAATGATACAGTGTGGAGAGACAAACTAAGTGTTGATAACAAAGTAGCGCCAGTATGGAGGGTTTTTTATAAAGCCCCTTTAAGTAAGAGATCAGGTGATCTTCAATGGCGGATTTTGCATGGAGCATTGGCTAGTAATGTTTTCCTAGCTAAAATTAATCCTGCCGTTTCTAGTAAATGTCCTTTCTGTGACGAGCCAGAAAACTGTGTTTCACTGTTTTGCAGAATGCAGAAAGCTGGAGCCTTTGTTTGAAATGTTAAATGCTCTTTTTATGGAGTTCGATTGTGAATGGTCCATAACGAGTTTTATTTTTGGTGCTGGGTATCGAAGAGAAAATGCATGGAAGTGGAAGCTAATAAATTTTGTGGTGGGGACGGCAAAGCTTTCTATTTACAAGAACAGAAAAAGTAAAATAGAAAATGTTTCTTGTCTTGAGATAGTGCCTTTATTTGTGATTTTATTGAAGGCCAGGGTATGGGTGGATTTTAGATTTTATAGGGCCATGAATAGTCTGGAAGAGTTTGAGGAGATATGGTGCTATAAACATATAATCTGTTCTGTAGATGATATTGAGGATGGTAAATTAATTTTTAGCACTGCTTTTCTATAAAATATTGTATTTATTGGAAGAAAAGTAATAATTTTGTGTCTTTGTCCTGAATAGTGGTACTATGAGTTAAATGTTAATAAATGTTTTTTTAAAAAATCAAAAAAAATCTCTCTCTCTGTCTCTCTGTCTCTCTGTCTCTCTGTCTCTCTGTCTCCCTGGCTCCCTGTCTCTCTCTCTCTGTCTCTCTGTCTCTCTGTCTCTCTGTCTCTCTGTCTCCCTGGCCCCCTGTCTCTCTGTCTCTCTGTCTCTCTGTCTCTCTGTCTCCCTGTCTCCCTGTCTCTCTCTCTCTCTCTGTCTGTCTCCCTGTCTCTCTCTCTCTGTCTCTCTGTCTCTGTCTCCCTGTCTCTCTCTCTCTGTCTGTCTCCCTGTCTCTCTGTCTCTCTGTCTCTCTGTCTCCCTGTCTCTCTGTCTCTCTCTCTCTCTCTGTCTGTCTCCCTGTCTCTCTGTCTCTCTCTCTCTGTCTCTCTCTCTCTCTCTCTGTCTCTCTGTCTCCCTGGCCCCCTGGCCCCCTGTCTCTCTGTCTCCCCCTGCAGGGCGCGGTGGAGGACAACCAGCAGAGGTTGAAGCAGGAAGAGGCCAGGAGAGAGAAGCTCTTAGCTCAGGAGGCTAAAGAGCACGACCCCAAGGTAGCCCCTCCCCCCCGTAACACCAGGACTGGAATCCAATGCGTTCCTATTAGCCGGTTGTTAATGAGACTCCTCCCCCCAGGTTCAGGCCACAAAGAAGAAGCAGCAACAGCAGGAGTTGATCGCGGAGCTGCGGAAGCGTCAGGCTAAAGACCACCGGCCCGTCTACGAGGGGAAGGACGGCACCATCGAGGACATCATCACAGGTGGGCCCGGGGGTCCTCGGGGACCCGACCGCAGTGCCGGGGGTCCCCGGGGGCCCCGTGTGACGCTGGTGATTGCCCGCTCCGCCCCGCGGCGGTGCACGCTGTGCTACGTGGTGGAGAGCCAGGCTCCGCCCCTAGAGCAGCTGGAGACCCGGAGCGCTGCTCTCTGAGCCCCCCGGTGGTTTAGAAGTGAGACACTCAGGGCCTCCGCTTGCTAACGACGTTACGTAACTAACGACGTTACGTAACTAACGACGTTACGTAACTAACGACGTTACGTAACTAACGACGTTACTAATGAGAGGAACGTCCCGGAAGCTGAATGCTAAAACGCCACAGCTAAGGCCTCCAGACGCACCGCATCCAACCGCAGGAGGATGATCCTGATGCTGAAACACCCCAGCTACCACCTCCCCTAACGGATGAGTCTCAGCTAACGGATGAGTCTCCCCAAACGGATGAGTCTCCCCAAACGGATGAGTCTCAGCTAACGGATGAGTCTCCCCTAACGGATGAGTCTCAGCTAACGGATGAGTCTCCCCAAACGGATGAGTCTCAGCTAACGGATGAGTCTCAGCTAACAGATGAGTCTCCCCTAACGGATGAGTCTCCCCTAACGGATGAGTCTCAGCTAACGGATGAGTCTCCCCTAACGGATGAGTCTCAGCTAACAGATGAGTCTCCCCAAACGGATGAGTTCTGCCCCTAACGGATGAGTCTCAGTACGGGATGATCTCAGCTAACAGATGAGTCCTGCCCCAAAACGGAATGAGTCCTTCCCCTAACGGATGAGTCTCAGCTAACGGATGAGTCTCAGCTAACGGATGAGTCTCCCCTAACAGATGAGTCTCCCCTAACGGATGAGTCTCCCCAAACGGATGAGTCTCCCCTAACGGATGAGTCTCAGCTAACGGATGAGTCTCAGCTAACAGATGAGTCTCCCCAAACGGATGAGTCTCCCCAAACGGATGAGTTTCTCAGCTAACGGATGAGCTGCCCCCTAACGATGAGTCTCAGCTAACGGATGAGTCTCAGCTAACGGATGAGTCTCCCCTAACGGATGAGTCTCAGCTAACGGATGAGTCTCAGCTAACGGATGAATCTTCCCTAACGGATGAGTCTTGTAACGCTCCTGTTTGCTTCATAATGTTAGCAGTAATAACTCTACCCACCCCTAGCAGAAGACGCGTAATGACTCTTTAAGTGTGAATATTAATAACATGTTATTATAATATCTGTATAATGTTGTCACCCCCCAGCTGTGACTCCTCATCCTCCCGCCGGTCTAATGTGCTTCCTCCTGATGTAACGTGTGCCTCCTCCTCCTCCTCCTCCTCCTCAGTGCTGAAGAGCGTTCCCTTCACGGCGCGCACCGCTAAGCGAGGGTCGCGCTTCTTCTGCGAGGCCAACCTGTGTGACGACGGCAGCAGCAGCTAGCCCCGCCCCCACCACACACACACTAATGCAAGGTTGTGTCCAGGCTCCTCCCTCCACCGTTGCATGCAGCATGACCCCCTGACCCCCCTGGCACTAAACCCGCCTCTGCCGACCTCCTGACCTCCTGTCGACTAACAAGGAAGCCGCTGGTCAGAACCTCCAGCCTGCGAGTCAGAGTCCGCTAAACCTCTTTGACCTTTGAGAACATCTGAGAGACGTTCTAAACGTGACGAGAGTCCTGATTGTCGACCAATCAGGAGCCAGAACCGCGTGGCGTGAAGTTGATGTGCATCGCAACTTTTTTTCCATAAAACTGAATTTAAAGCATAAAGAGGTTTGGCTTCCGAAACGTTGAGCGCATGTTGTTGTTGTTTTGTTGACTAACACGTTGTGGTTCCTGCTAACGTGACGTAACTGACATGTTCTCCCCCCCCCCCCCCCAATCATACATCCTACAGCAGCGCCGGAGTGTACTGACATACGTGAGCGTCCTAGCTAAGGTAGGGTACGGTAGACCGCTCAGCCCGCTGCGCGCTTTAGCCCCGCCGCTACCGCTAGCGGTCGCTACGCGGCTCCGCTGCAGCTTCCGAGAGCCGTAGTCCTCAGCTTCCACCTACAAGCTAACGTGATGTTCTGCCGAGAGCCTCCACCTCCGGGCACACGTGTGTTTGTACAGCGACGGGTGGGGGGTTCGCTAATCGATTGGATTGGATGGTCACCGCCGTCTTCGTCATCACCATCATCACCATCCTCCTGTGCTGCATGCGGTCCACCGTTCACCTCACCGGCCGCCATGTTGTGTGTTGCTAACAGTCGCAGTTTGCCGCTCAACGCTCGGTCAACACGCGGCTTTAGGATTTAAAACCGTGTGTTGACCCCCTGCAGTGTCCGTACCACCGTGTGATGTCATGTCGTTGTCATGTCGTTGTCATGTCCTTGTGTCCGTACCACCGTGTGATGTCATGTCGTTGTCATGTCGTTGTCATGTCCTTGTGTCCGTACCACCGTGTGATGTCATGTCGTTGTCATCCCGTTGTCATGTCCTTGTGTCCGTACCACCGTGTGATGTCATGTCGTTGTCATGTCGTTGTCATGTCCTTGTGTCCGTACCACCGTGTGATGATTCCCAGTGTGTCACATTATAGCTTTAAAGTCACAAGCTGGGAATGTAATGTTTAGGGAAATAATTAGTTTCCCACACAGTGAAACTAATTATTAATTAATTCATAATTAACATGACAAAGCCGTACTCAAACTTTCCTACTTCATGCCGTAGCCTTCAGAGACTTCAGGGCTGGTCTCCTAACACGTGTGTTCCCTCCCCTGTCTCCCCCCTCCCTCCCCTGTCTCTCTCCTCCTCCCCCCTCCCTCTCCTCCTCCCTCCCCCCTCTCTCTCCTCCTCTCCCTCCCCTCCCTCCCCCCTCCCTCCTCCCCTCTCCTCCTCCCTCCTCCCTCCCCCCTCTCTCTCTCCTCCCCCTCTCCCTCCACTCACAGATCTCAGAAACCAGCCGTTCCTGAGAGCCGACGCGTTGCTGCGGAGCGGCTGGAAGACCTTAAACCACTAGTGTTCCCCAACACTCCCCCATCCCTCCCCCCGCCTCCCTTACACCACCTCCCTTGTCCCCCGTTGTCCCGGTGCTGCGGGTGGAGGCCTCAGCAGAGAGACCGGACGTGTTGCCGGGGCATCAAACCCGCGACATTTGCTCCATGTGGGTATTTATTTATTTAAGGCATAATTACAGCGTCCGGACTTTCCTTTCCTAAACATGGACTCCGGCAGAAGGTCCCAGTTAGACGGACTCGGTGGACGTTGGCCTCAAGGTCGGGGATGAAACCCAGAAAAACATGAAGTGATTAAAGAGGCGTCACGCAGGTCAGTCTGGACTCGGTCGGAGCAGGAAGGACAGAACTTTGAGTGCCTGCAAAACATCCTAGAGCCAGAGGGTCACGCTGTGCTGGAGACGCTCACGCTAACGCTAACGCTAGCCTTGAGGACACTGGGCCTTCGTTTTATTGGGAGAACCAGGAACATGACCTGGAGAACCAGGAAGATGACCCTGGTGACCCGGAGAACCAGGAACATGATCTGTAGAACCAGGAACATGACCTGGAGAACCAGGAAGATGGACATGAGAGAAACTGGGACTATTGGAAAGACTTGATGATTTAAGCACATCGTTGTCCACAGGACAGACCTGGAGTTGTTTGTAGTTCCAATATTGATCTTATTGATTGCTCTATTGATCCTTCGGGCTGCTAGACAAACCAAACTTGCTTCATGTCTTACTTTTGTGAAAAGTGCCTTTCGTAATAACAGTATTATTTCATTAAGTCAGTCGTAAGGTAATGTATAGTTGAAAGTTTCCTTTTTACTGTGGCATGAACACAAAAAGTATAATCAACATTACCCCACGTTTTAAATATTACAGTTCAGTAGAGGAAGTGTCTGGGGAAGGAGATGATTATCATTTGTCGTTCTGTTTTGGAAGTTGATTGTTAAAACTGTCATGTATTTGAAATTTGTATATATATATATATATCTAATATATATGACAACACTTTCTGTCAAACCTAGGGAAAGTTACAGCAATGAAGAGGATTTTATAGAGACTGCTGTTTTATAGTTCAGAGGGATGATGAATGTTTCTGGGCTTCCCATTCCTCCTGGCAGCAACATGATTGTTCATCAGACGTCTCCTGCTACAGAGGCGTCTGTAGAGACACCGGACACCTTGTCTGCCTTAACTTTGTAAGAGACGTGAAGCGTCCAAACATGCGACATCGAAGAATTGAAGAAGACTTTTAGAAATAAAATTCATTGAGATGCGGTGCATTTCCCCTTTCATTAACAATCAATCTCAATCTATAAGAGAAGGTTCAAAAATATCGTTCTGACAAACAAATAAAATATCATTTTTATAAAGCAAAATGTGGGACATTCAAACAATTTCTACAGGTTCACATTTTATTTCTGAAAAGGTGTGATTATGTGTTCAATATGTCATCGTTATATTACTCTGATGCTATCATAAGTCATTGTTCAAATGAAGGTCAGAGTCACCATACATTTCTACTAAAAATCCATTTTAAATTTCTTATATAAAAAAATAAAATCAAAATAAACCAAAAACAACTAAACCACAAACATCCATGTGAGTTTTGTGATCAGAGACATTTTCTAAATTAAGAAAACCCGAACAAAACAAATGATTGTTCTAATTATCCATGAAATAAAGGAAGGACTTTAGGAACCCGTTGGCTGGGAGGACAGATGAAGATACTTGATGAGATGTAGAAGATACGTGATGAGATGTAGAAGATACGTGATGAGATGTAGAAGATACGTGATGAGATGTAGAAGATACTTGATGAGATGTAGAAGATACGTGATGAGATGTAGAAGATACTTGATGAGATGTAGAAGATATGTGATGAGAATGTAGAAGATACGTGATGAGATGTAAAGATACGTGATGAAGATGTAGAAGATACGTGATGAGATGTAGAGATACTTGATGAGATGTAGAAGATACGTGATGAGAATGTAGAAGATACTTGATGGAATTAGAAGATATGTGATGAGATGTAGAAGATACCGTGATGAGATGTAGAAGATACGTGATGAGATGTAGAAGATACGTGATGAGATGTAGAAGATACGTGATGAGATGTAGAAGATACGTGATGAGATGTAGAAGATATGTGATGAGATGTAGAAGATAACGGTGAGGGACAAAGCAATCCAAAGAGTGACAGGTTGAAAGAGGACACATGGCTAGCGTTAGCGTTAGCATTAGCAGCAGCGAGGCAAAGGAATCAAGGAATGCTCATCACCCCCCCCCCCCCACCCCCACCAAGACTAACAACAATACAAAATCAGACCAACAATTTAAAAACCTCATTTCATACTAGAAACGTACCATCAAGATCTGACAAAAAACCCTTTTACAATCGAGGACAAAAGCGAGATACAAGCGTTCAGCTGCTAAATGTTAAGGACGATCTCATGGAGGACACAGATCTGCTGCTCTGGCAAACTTCACGAGAGCTTCCAGCCACTACTGAGTCTGGATCTCCATGCTAGAGCCGGTCACCTGCGGTCACCTGGATACCTGCAGTCACCTGGGGTTACCTGGATACCTGCAGTCATCTGCGGTCACCTGGTGTTACCTGGATACCTGCGGTCACCTGGTCACCTGCAGTCACCTGGATACCTGCGGTCACCTGGTCACCTGGTCACCTGCAGTCACCTGGATACCTGCGGTCACCTGGTCACCTGCCAGTCACCTGGATACCTGCAGTCACCTGTGGTTACCTGGTCACCTGCAGTCACCTGTGGTTACCTGGTCACCTGCAGTCACCTGGATACCTGCGGTCACCTGGTCACCTGGATACCTGCGGTCACCTGGTCACCTGGTCACCTGCAGTCACCTGGATACCTGCAGTCACCTGCGGTCACCTGGATACCTGCAGTCACCTGCAGTCACCTGCAGTCACCTGCGGTCACCTGGATACCTGCAGTCACCTGCGGTCACCTGGTCACCTGCGGTCACCTGCAGGTCACCTGAAGCTCCCAGACTGTCCCAAGCTGGACTACAGGTCCTGTATATTACAATCATATTCTTCAACACACTCACTCACACACACACACGCTGGGCCAGGCATTTCTGATACACTGATTAAAAAAAACCCGAAACATTAAAAACAAGTACAGACTGCTATTTGTTACTGAAGTTTGTATTCCTTGCTATAGTTTCAAGACACTTGTTAATTGGTTATATATATGTATATATGCAAATATATATATAACTTTGAGTCTGTGCAAGAAGGACAAGCTTGAATGTAATTGTTTCAGACGACTGAAATGCTTGTGTCTGGATGTGGAGTCAGGTGGTTGTGTCAGGATTCGTACAGACAGGGCCCATAAGGTTCTAAGCGGTCGTACACACGGGGCCTCATAAGGTTCTAGAGGTCGTACACACGGGGCCTCATTAAGGTTCTAAGAGGTCGTACACACGGGGCTCATAAGGTTCTAAGAGGTCGTACACACGGGGGCCTCATAAGGTTCTAAGAGGTCGTACACACGGGGCCTCATAAGGTTCTAAGAGGTCGTACACACGGGGCCTCATAAGGTTCTAAGAGGTCGTACACACGGGGCCTCATAAGGTTCTAAGAGGTCGTACACACGGGGCCCAGTAAAACCTCCAGCAGCAAACACACGCTCACACAAAGCAGCTACTAGGAAGCATTCATAGTGAAAAGTGACTTCTCTCCTCTCAGCATCACAAACGTTTTCAATGTTTTCTCTTCTCTTCTACAATTCATACAAAAATAAAAAATGAAGATTGTTCTGATGCCATTTGAATGTTTCTCATTTGCACAGAGGTAGTGGCTATATGAGGAGGAGCTGGGCTAAATTAAAGAGTGAACAACTAAATGTCTATAAAATGGTTTCCTTTTTTCTCCTCAGATTTCTTTTTTTGTCAAAGAAAAAAATATAATACTGCAATCACATAAAAAAGTAGTCCTTCATTTATACATTTTATACAGTGTTCTCTCGTTCCCGTCGGTAAAAGGCATCAGATTGGATCGGCCTCCGCGCTCGGCTCGGCCGGCGAGGTCTGGCCCTACGCCAGCGGGTCGCTCAGGTCGTCGTCGGCGGCCGACAGGAGTTCCTTCTTCTCGTCGGTGCTCGCCAGCGAGCTGCGGCTGGCGGCCAGGTACAGCGTAGCGTACACAGGGTTGGTGAAGTTGGTCGGCTGAGGGGGCGTGAGGATGGTGGCTCTCATTAGTATTAGTACGAGTAGTAGTATTAGTACGAGTGGTAGTATTAGTACGAGTACTAGTATTAGTACGAGTGGTAGTATTAGTACGAGTACTAGTATTAGTACGAGTGGTAGTATTAGTACGAGTACTAGTATTAGTACGAGTGGTAGTATTAGTACGAGTATTAGTACGAGTACTAGTATTAGTACGAGTGGTAGTATTAGTACGAGTGGTAGTATTAGTACGAGTACTAGTATTAGTACGAGTGGTCGTATTAGTACGAGTGGTAGTATTAGCACGAGTACTAGTTGTCCGTACCACCGTGTGATGTCATGTCGTTGTCATGTCGTTGTCATGTCCTTGTGTCCGTACCACCGTGTGATGATTCCCAGTGTGTCACATTATAGCTTTAAAGTCACAAGCTGGGAATGTAATGTTTAGGGAAATAATTAGTTTCCCACACAGTGAAACTAATTATTAATTAATTCATAATTAACATGACAAAGCCGTACTCAAACTTTCCTACTTCATGCCGTAGCCTTCAGAGACTTCAGGGCTGGTCTCCTAACACGTGTGTTCCCTCCCCTGTCTCCCCCCTCCCTCCCCTGTCTCTCTCCT